>WEDG01000951.1:0-37144 GCA_017591395.1 Schistocephalus solidus | reverse complement strand
GGTACATGTATTGCTATTCCAAGTAATCCAAGGTGATGAGTAAATCAACAAAACAGCTAGATGCGATGGCGCATGTTACAAATGATCAAAAATACGTTTATACAGTTCATTTAGAGTATATAACAGGTGACTACAGACAGTGCCAGCTAGTAATGTTTAGATTATAATACGTTAAGAGGGTAGGAACCTTTTTGAACATAGAAGGCCATGGATGCTCAAAGGATATCACTCTAAACAGAGAAGAGAATAGAAACGGCTTCTACCCGCTTAAATCAGATGGCTCTTTTATGTTAAATTTCGCAAGGGTAAATATATGTATATTCTGCCGCTAACACTTACCCTAGCATAATGCAAACTACTCCTGTTAATCTCGAACCCAACCTCGAATCTCAAACCAAACCCCACCTGCATGACTCCATCGAGACCCCATTCAAACTTCGCTTAATCCCGACCCTACCGTCCCAAATGTCAAATTCTGCCCAACCCTCACCACAAACTTACCCCTGGCAAACTCAGCCAACAAGTCATCGCGACCCTCCCATTCCCAACCTCAAGGTTCAAACCATGCCAACCAAAGCCGCGTCCACGCCTGAACCGACCAACGCCGACTGGCCTTCATCACTGCACCGGAGTCAATCCCTAGTCACGTTCCCTTGGACAGCCTGTACAGCCCTCCTTCAACCGATCCCAAGAGATCCGCCGACGCCGGGTTCGAAGGTTCACTCCCCAATTTGCTCAACTCACCGCCATGCCCGTCGACGCTTTGCAGACGCATATAGATCTTGTTCAGGAGATCCACCATCTTCGGTCAAAATCACCAACAACCAGATGCGCAATTCCCGTGAGTTTTCAAATTTGAATTTCTTCCGGCGCAGCGCCAATTCAATACAAAAAATCGATCATCTTTACTAACCACCATAAACCCTAAAGCTGGCGTTGTTTCAATGCCACCTTGACATCCCCAAGAAATATTATTGAGATCTGCTCCATAGAACTTTTAAATCTAGATTTCAGGGAGAAATATTTTAGTGTCTGTCAGTTTTCGAGAGTTTCGTAAAACTCAAACATGTATGGGTGCATTATTTGCTAAAATAAGATTAAAAGTCATCCTGCACTCAAATGTCTTAGGGTCTGTCTTCATCTATATATCACTTTGCATTGATTCTACCTGCAGTGAATTGCGCCCGTTAAGTGCAGATAGGTAACATTACCTGCGAATGCATTCTTACTGCGGATCAAGGCGACTTGTCAGGCCACCGTAGAGCAATACCAATCGATGGGTTTGTTTAGCTCTTCATTATCATTGGAAGAAGTCGGGTTTGTAGAGGAGAATGTGACCCAGAAGCAGCGCATGTTTGGTTCGTTATAAACAGAGTGTTCGAGTAACGACATCACTTTGGTTAACAACAAAGGTGCGGAAACTTCCCGATGCCGTCCTATGAGTAGATAAGCACTTCCGCGAAGCCACGCAATGTCAGTCATTTTCAAAGATCCAAACGAACAAAACTGGACCCTAAAAAACCACAACGCGAATACTTAGTTTGTGTGATTTTCCATTTGAGGAAAGGCATAGTTGTAGCAAAACATAAAATTCAGCTAAATTCATTGATAGATCACTGATTTACAGTTAATGGCAAAAAGGCTGGTTAATGGCCCTGCTCACATTCTGCCAGGATGGTACAGTTTAATCTTCAGACGAAGTAAAAGCAATCGGTGTAATGAGAATTATATTGGCGACACGTTTTGGATTCTCCCTCGAACTCATCCTCAGAGACAGTCACTGATGATGTGTTTAAGTTAATATCCGAAACGTTAGACAAATAGATGCCGTGTTCCAGCGATCCCAACTATTTCTTCATAACTGCTTCCTGCAGCTTGCCTTTTTCCAATCTTGGCAGAGTTAAATCGTTCATGTGCTAGTGTCTATGGTGGCCACATCCGAGTATTAACCTGGGTATTTTGTTCTGCTAGCACAACCTGAAGAATCAACCTGAAAACCAATAATTCTATGTTGAACACGATCGAAAGTCAAACTGATGGGGCTCCTACTGTATGCGGTCATTCTAGCATTTTCACATGTGCTGAATCCGCACGCCCCAGTCAATACTGATAAATAAGTGTATCTTTTGGCACCAGTTCGTGTATGGCACACATTTATGTTCTTTTACACTTTGTAAACCGCTGGGTCAACACAGGACAGGTCGACCGTCGTAGTCCGACGATGTACACCGTATACTCCACAGAAGGGTGGTGTAGGGACGGTGACTAGCCCGTAGATTAGTTTTAATTTATAGTAGACTTGCGCTGCAGCTACCACATTCTCTCCTCCTCCCCAACCTGAGCCCGGTGTCATGCGGGAAAGGGCGCAGGTGGGTGGCGCTGCCGGAGCCACCCCTCAGTATACCACCACACCTGGCTTGGATCCCACGAAGTGGGAGGGCCATAAAGGCCACATTAAGAAGGAGTCATTGCAGCCTGACTCTTAGTCCGCCTATCAGCCAATCTACCCAAAATAGACACTGGGCTGACCACAGTGTCCGAGTTACGTTGTTAGATGGCAACCTTTAAGGCCACGGCTTTTAGCACAACAGGATAGTTTCAAGCGCGTCAGATTGTTTATAGTGAGGAAAATGCGCTGAGCTGTCGACCTCACTCACTCCCCCCACCTCCACAATCAGATCACCGTCCGAGCCAGTCAGTTGTCTGATGCCGCAGTGAGTGCAGCTGCTGATCTCCTAGTCTACGTGTACTACGTACATGACCTGGCCCCCCAGCCACAAGCACCGGGAATTCACACAACAGAGGGTTGAACGACTCACATCTCACATGTGTGAGAGTGCCGGAGGTCACGTTAAGACGGAGCCATCGCACCCCGACTCTCTGACTACCAATCAGCCACTCCACACACCACACATTGAACTGACTACGAGGTCTGAGCAGCAATAATGCTGGCAGAGTTGCATTCCAAATGTTTGTAGCACTATTCCACGAAGACTGCAAGAAGAGGTAATTCGTGCCCTCAAATGTTATACTCTTTGACGTGGACTAAAGCGTCCTTCTACGCCGTCACTTTACTACCATCCCCACAATCATTAGCGTCCTAACGCACAATAGCACATTTCAAATGGGAATAGCGAAATATCCAAAAACAATCAGCTGAGCATAGGATAATAGATATGATGACTGAAAAACTGTTCTAAAGCGCTGGGCGCATTCGATACCCTGGAATACATCTATGTACATACTGTGAGTGCGTTTTTATGGTTAAACTGGCATGCATTATTTTAACCTCAATCAATGTTCCCAAACACGCCTTCCACCGGGGCCAAAACGAAATCAATTTCACCGAAGGCTGCGAGTTTGAATCAGTCTTCTTGATGCCGTCTTGACATTAGGCACAGATGCATGAGGGAAGAGAGAGTGCATACGCTAAAGCGCAGGTCTACTACCTCTTAAAACTAACCCACGCGATAGTCGCACCAGCATACTGTGGAGGAAACGGCGGACGTTGTCCAACTCGGCGGTCAAAGTTTCGTGTGGAACAAAAGTTTACAATTCATGAAGGACCTTCAATGGGTGCCACACATGATCTGATGCCAAAATATAAACTCCGATAGCAACATTCCCTGGGGTACCTGAATTCTGCGTAGTTGAAAATGCTAGAAGGATCTCATCAAGGAGGAGTCACAGCAGCTTGACTCTTGATCGTTATTAGGATATACTTATTGATTTTTGTCATTGTTTATTGGCAATTTTGACTTTTTCAGGTTTTACTGGGAGATAAAAAATACCCAGTCTAGTACTCGGATGCGGCCATCGTACACACTAGTGCATATAAAATTTAACTCTGCTGAGAGTTGAAAAACACGAGTTTCAGCATTTTTGCGAGGACAGTCAATTCCCCAGGAGTTCAAGGACTTCACCTGCCAAATCCCTTCAGTTTCTATGAGAACTACAGAACAGACCACCAAAACTGAATAAGTGCTTTGCTCAGTATATCAAGTTAAACCCTTCGTTGGTGCACTGATTAATCATGGGACAATAACATATCCATAGGGATTGTGATCATGAAATACTATTGTGCAGGATGGAAAAATGGAAATGATGGTTTATAATACCGACTCCAATGACAATCTTCAAATTTAACTAAATACATAAGGGAAAGGAGAATTTCAATGAATACAGACTCTGGGGCATGATACTCACTCAACGTTATTAACTTTGAAGGAAAGAGTCTCCGTTAGAAGGGTCAAAGTCCTCCTAATTATGCACCAATCAACCACAGCTGTAAGACTTTAACGTGATTGGTGGGCTTCCCAGTGGTAATTGCTTGCATGCCCAACAGGACAGAGGAATAGGAAAGTTTACTTCCATGAAATTCAGCTGGCCTTGCGCTGTATTCCTGAAGAAGTACATATTTCCGTATCCAAACTCTAACCTTAACCTCAATTAAAACGCAGACAAAATAATGTTTAAATATAAGCATACTTTCTTGGGATGCTCGTATTGGAACTAAAGTATGTGACGCAAAATTAATAATCTCTTTGATTACTAGCTCAAGTGAACACCTCCAATGCTTTGCCATCTATTCAATGATACGGTCTTCGCAGCGGTCGAGGTACGCGATAATTGATGGCATATGGAGTCTAACCTTTGCTATCTGTATTAACATAAGGAAGGTCGTTGACAGAATATACGAAACCTTTTTGCAAAAGGCAGAAAGATGATTATATTTCGGACGAACCCCACTACTTCAAATCACATAATAGAGGTGGTATGTATTTCTATGTCTTAACCCAAGGTTAACCCTAACAAAAACTCGTCCTTTAATATGTAAGGCTAACCTTGACCCTAAATTTACCTGAACCTTCACCCTAACCTTGAATTCAACCCTATCTCAAACTTTACACATAAACCCGATTTCCCTAGAATTGAGCATAACCCCGCCCACATGACGTGTTGCACTTGTTGACATTTTCTGTTGGGGGACGGAACATGTAGGCAATCCTAACCAGTCACCTGAAGACTAACCAGTACGGGGGTTAATCCGGTTTGGACTCACCTTATTTATTTAACAGAACCTCACGACCAAGGCGAAATCCAAACCACTGTTAACCTGTTTTAGAGATTATGCAATATAAGGATTTTGATTATCGACATTGGCGGGCGACCAACTGCTAATATGACTCAAACTATGGAGTGTCTTTTTACTCTTTCAATCCGACGATAGACCCTAGACGCTATCGTTCACATAAATGTCTTTCGTTTATCAAAACTTCATCGAGTAGGCAATTTTGCATTTTTTGGCATATACCAAATCGAGCTAATTAGATCCTAAATGAACCAGGCTCGAATAAAGCGTATCTTTCTTATTAGAACTGTTTCTCATTATATCCATTCATACAAAAATACTATCTGTCCATTTATTATTGCTGCTGATTAAGTATACAACATTGTCTGCATCAATTTTCACAGTCTATGAAATTAAGTTTAAATATGATCCAATGTGCCGAACGTTTCAGTATGCCAATCACTCGCATACCGGCACTGAATAATGGTCCATCGGCTTGAAATAATAATGAACGACTTTAGGCGACTTGAAAACTGAAACGAAATATAAGATGTAATGACATGTTTTTTAGAAAGGCAATCTGAAAATTGATGAAAATGTCAGATATCTCCATAACCGCGAAAAATTAAATTTTTAATATACAGAAAACGTGTACTTACAAAAACGGTTAAATAAATCAGAGCCAGTAGAATTATGTTTGCAAATACTCTCTTTATGACGTTTGAAAATAAATATCCTACGAAAATAAGTGTTATTTATAGAATGGCCGCTTGCATGCGGCCTACAGTTCGCATATACATTCCGCCACGGTTTCGTAAGCATTGGCTGCCTTTTCTTATTTTAAGTTGTTTGACGCGCGTTTGAATAAATAAACTAGTCAGTCAGTGGCTAATAAATTTAAACAGAATTGTCAGGTACAATAGTGTGTATAACTTTCTGCTAAGTAACTACATGGTTGCAAGTAAACGGTCCACTATTTCAACAAGTTGACAGTCAGGAAGACTTAAGTGTGTGAATAACATCACCACTCAAACCAAAACTGAACTGCTCGAAGCCGGCCAAGTCGGCCATGTCTAAATTATTACTCATCAGGCGAACCTATATGGAGTTCGACAAAGACAGCGGGTGACAAAAATGACTAAAGGCCTGCGAACACTATCCTATGTAAACAGACTATTAATCCTCAACCTAGTTTCCCTTTCCTACAGCCAACGGCGGGAGGACGTCATATTAACCTTTCACTTTGTGAATGGTCTGGACTGTTTGCTTGGTTTCTAATGTTTTTCTTTCACTCAGGCGCGGTCATCCCCTAAAACTACGAACAGGTAAAGAAAGGATCGATTGACGCAAATTTTTCTTCAGTGAAAGAGTGGTTGCAGTGTAAAACGCTCTTCCCGCGGATGTTGTTCTTTCCAGCAGTGTGAATTCTTCAAGTGCAAATGGACGCACACCAAGCGTCTCAATTGCAGTCCATTTCGTGTAATTATACTACTCATAATAAAAAAGTACATATTTAATTGTATTATTTTAGATTAGTCCACGGCTGTTTTCTCTCATGTCATTATGCAAACAATGTATTACGATTTTCCTCGTGAATCTATGCTTTCGTAGCCACTTTGTAACCTATAGGTCAATAATCGGCGTTTGCCTATCTTTCCATTAGTGTAACTGAACTAAAATAATTTGCATTTCAAGATTATATAATGAAAAGTACAAGCTGTTCAGAAAATGGATCTGTACGGGGACTGTTCACTGTGTTGAAACTCACCCGTCGCCAGACAAAATAAGTAGAGGTGAAACTGAGACAATTTAACCATATCACTTGGCGCAACTGTACAGAGAGAGACGAACAGGTAACTAATGTGAAATAGTTGGGTACCTAATTACGAAACGTTTTTGGAATGGGAAGGAAAGAAAGATCAGTTACGGCTCCCTTTGCGGGAGATGAAGGCGGATAACGATTCGGTGGGACAAAGGATATTAGGATAAGCGGCCGTTAATGCGGGTTGGGGCAGAGATCATTGCACGGGTTGGTTGTTAATAGTCGGATTCGGCCACCATAGACACTAGGGCATAAACAATTTACCTCTGCCAAGATTGGAAAAGAAGGCGAGTTACAGGAAGCAGCTAAGAAGAAATATTTGAGATCGCTGGAACATGGCGTCTATTTGTCTAATGTTTCGGATACTTACGCGAACCCATCATACGTTACTGTCTCTGAGGATATGTTCGAATGAGAATACAAAACGTGAGGCCAATATACTTTTGTTCTACCGATTTCTTCTACTTCCTCTGAAGATTTAACTGAACCTTCCTGGCAGAACTAGAGCATTTACATTAACCATATATATATATATATATATATATATATATATATATATATATATATATATATATAATGTTTTACTGCAACTATGCCTTTTCCCGAATGTACAAGGATTGGCAAATCACACAAAGTAAGTATTCCCGTTGTGGCTTTTTAGGGCCTAGTATTATACGTTTGGATCTTTGAAAATGACTGACATTGCGTGGCTTCACGGAACTGCTTGTCTACTCATGGACGGCAGCAAAAGTGTTTTCACCTTTGTCTAACCAAATTGTCCCACATGTCGTTACTCGAACATTACTCTGTTTATAACGAACCAAACATGTGCTGCTTCTGGATCACATTCTCCTCATACAAACCCGACTTCTTCCAATGATAATGAGAGCTAAACAAACCCATCGATTGGTGGGCTCACAGTGGCTGACAAGATGTAGCAGTCCCTCAGTAAATGCATTCACGATGTAGTGCCTATCTGCACACTTAACAGGCATAATTCACTGGAAGGTTCGAGGCTCATGCAAGTGATATATGATGAAGACAGACGTAAGTCTTTGTCAGTGCAGGGTGAACGTTTCGTTCGGATTTGGGTGGAGTTTTTCACTTGTTTGGCATTTGTCTACCCCATGACTGTGTGGGTGTTGCGAAACTCTCAAAGCAATATTAGAAGTGGTGAAGTGTCTAAATGTTGGATCACTCTACCCCCTCTCGCCACGCGCCAGTTTACTGCTCGGACCTGTCAACAAACTGATGACCAAAGGGTGCACAGAGATTGGCGTGACGTGTAATTGCACTTTTGAACTTCTGTGCCAGGTAACAGAATTATCTGACAAATATAATTGTTTTTTATTGGCCGACCGTACCGCTTCTGCCCTTAAAAGGGATGATCTCTCCGTTAGAATCATTACCGTGAATGAACTGTTTTCGCTTTTCATCTGTTATTTTTTACAATAAGATTTTTTAGTCACAGTTCAAATCCCTCAAACCTCAATTTTGACTTATTTTTACGCTGTCCCACGTGAAAAGGCAGAACCGGTCTCTTCTGACGGTCTGAGGGAACACAGCTTAACTAAGCTATTGTGATGCTTTCAGAAACGGATGATTCCTTCTTAAATTCAATTATACCGCCCCGACTTAGCCCTTTTGACTGCAACCGTTTAACACAAAGGAGGGTTTGCCGCCTTAGAAAAAAATTGATCTTTTTCCACGTAAAGCATGCGAATCAAGGTGCAAGCAAACGCGTAAAACCAGATTTTATCTAGGCTTAAAAGTGCCTTTTGCCAATCTCTGTACTTTTATGCCCTTAAACACTGTATCAACATCCACTGGCAATCCTTTTTGAAAGGTTGAGCTGTCTTGAACAATCATCAGCTTACCGCAAAAGGGTCCTACACCGAGTGGTTATGCTAAAAATTAATCAGATTCTAGGATACTTATTATGTGAGCTAGAGTTCGCTCGTATCTAATTAAGGATCGAAGGGGGCAGACGATTAGCAGTTTTTGCAAAATCTCATTTTTTATATTTCCGGTCTGTCTTGCATTTTCAATCGTACAGCGGAACCTAATATTGCGACAAAGGCTCTATTATAAAAAGACAAGTAATTCTAAGTTTTTTAAAAAACTTTCTTAAATTTAGGAAAGACATTTACATTTAAGTCTAAATACATGACGTTAATGGTCAGCTGCGCTAGAAAGAACGTCCAAGAGCTCTTTAATGCGGTAAAAGTCTTTATGAAATGGTTTATTTTAAATTTTTTTGGTAAATGCATGCACACAAATACATTTATAGGCAGTTGAATAAAGAAATTGAAAAACCTGGATCATTTGCCATAATTTCAAAGAATATCTAAATTACGTGGTCATCCAACACCAGAAATATCTGCAGATAAATTTACAGAAGGAATTTTCTTTAAATATACACAATATTTTAGGTTTTTGATTGAACATTAAAATTTTATTTAAATGTTTTAATCACCGACCGGTCTGACAACATATGACTCATGAAAATTTGTTCCCTATGACGCCTTATCTGTGAAAAGGGAGAAACTATAGCCAGTTCTCGCGAATGCATGCTAGAATCAAAAGGTGAACTGTAGGTTGCGTATTAATGGTTATCCTATCAATTACACTTATTTTTGAAAGAAATTAAATTGCAAACTTCATAAAGGAAGTATTTTCAAACGTTATTCAACGTTTTAGGACATTTTTTATCGTTTTTTGCATGGATTGGGCCTCCGTACATTTAAAACCTAATTTGACACATTTACAGGGATATATGACATTTTCGGAATTTTCCATTTTGTGAAAAAATGGCATTTCAAAACAACCTATTTTTAACTTTTGTGATTTACTTTTAGATTAGGCTAAATTCATTTATTATTTTATGTCGCTGGTCCATTAGTTGGTGCCGTTATGCGAGTGAGTGGCATTCTTCCTTAAAGTCCATTTTTTGTAAAAGATATATCAACTACTGTAAGTGTCCTTCTCTGGACATAACTGCAACGATAAAAAATATGTTCCGCTTATAACTTTCATGAAAAATAATTTAATGCAGGTAAAAGACCGTGGTAGCCCCTTCTTATTGCAGTCAGTATTTCTTTGCCAGCCCACGATTCTAAATTCAAAAGAGAGTGACAGCACAGTTACTTTGATAGCATTCAAACTGCTAAGGGTTTGTCTATTACGTTAAGTATATATTAGATAAATATTTACCGCAAGAAGGTATTTTAAGAAGACGCATGTTTAATAGGGAACGTGGTTAGGTCCTTAGGTTGCCCAATCCTGGGGATTCGAATGGCTGGATGAGGAACACTATTAAACTCTTAATTCTATATTCACTAATGCGAAAATGAATATATAGTTTGAGATATGGATAGAAAAATAAGTGACGAAAACAAAAGAGATTGGAATGGCTATTTGTGAGGTAATAAACGTCATCAGCCAGATATGGGCGAACCCAGTTTTAGAAACATATGATAACCGAATTTTCACATTTCTTTTAAGAAGCCCAATGCACTAAACATTGAGCCACGGTCTCCCTCTTCTTTTTATATTTCAGCAATGAAGGTGGACATCCGAAAAAAATATGATTCAAAAGAACTGAGTCTTTTGGAAATTGAATAGGCTGAACTCCGTAAATATTAGCCGTTGGTTCTTCAAACCGTCACAAAACCTGCACATAATTTTGCAAAAAACGTTAACTGTTAACTCTGCATTAAAAATCGATTTTTCTTTATAATGCCTACCAATGGTTAGATGCTATGGGATGCCATCCCGTTTGGAGTGGTTACCACATTTTCCGCCTTCATGTGAGCTTAGTTAACATATCGTCATCTTGGATGTGCTTATTAATGCAGGACAAATCAGCGTTCCTGGCCTTAAGAAATTTCCGGTCGTTAAAAATCTGAGGTACGTAATCAACCTACATAGTCCAGCAACTTACACTGCTCTAAAAGCGAAGGATATTAAATGCAACTTAATTAGTCTTGAAGCTGTTTCCCTAAGTTGGCTACTTTAGATATTTGGCATACCAATGCAACTGAAGCAGGAATCAAAATATTGCATACACAACCCAAGCAAAATAATGGTGAGAACTTTCTTACATGACGAATATCCACGAAAAAGTTAAAAAGCAGGTGACTAAACACCAACTTCGTGTGGCCAACAAACTGACGACTGCACTACCCATTCAGCCTGTAAGCCCTAAGATTGGTGTTGACTTTTAAAAAAATGAATTGAACAACATTCCATAAAACAACTGCAATGTAGGTAACTCGCTTCAAACTGGAAAACCCGCCTAGACGCGACTATATGAACAAGATGCGAAACCACTTATTCCGAGTTACCGTACAATGGAAACGGAACAAATGTTTGGCTGAGTTAAGACGCGCATCGGTAATATCTGCCCAGAAAATAACAGACTGACAATTTCTGCTGGCCATCAATCCGATGGGTCATGCGTTAATCGGTACATTGAAACCATCCTCACTACTCTTAAAAAATAGGAAAAAGGCAGCAACTACCTAGACTATGATATCATGCCACAGCATTGACCCATTTGCAGGAATGATAAATCGATATTGATATTTCAGGCCGTGAGACGGCAGTCTGGGAGCCAACGTCAAAAACTGTTGACTGTTTGAAAACCCTTACCCTTAACTATATGCGTATATATATGAGAAGAAGAGGGCATCGCGAGAACCATGATTGTATTATATATATATATATAATGAATAATCGAGGAAGTGTGCACTCCGATATGATAAATTAAAAAAGAAGGCTCGTAAGTAAATCGAGGTTTACTCGTGAGTTTTCAAGCTGGTTGCACCAACCCGTCATCAGACGAAATGAAAAGTGAGAGTTGGGATTGTCACGCTGGAGGTTTTTGGGGCACAGAGGTTACATCGACAGACTGACGCCATGGGGGATTGGAGGTCCGTGAATCATGTTACGTTATCTGTCGCACGTGAGTGGAGGGGTGCGAAAGTTCTGATATGAAGTCACGTGGTGGGGATGAAGACTCAGTGAAGTTACAATTGGCTGAGCACGTATAAGCAGTTGTTGTTTTAAGGTGGGCGCACGCAGACCTTCGTAATGCGCATCGAGATCGACATGGCAGTTGATATTGTTTGTTTGGGAGAGCCAAGCTAAGAGGAATTCACGTGTCTGTTTGCGCTTACCATGGCAACCACTTCAGGTCCCTCCCAAAGTGGCGGTTGAAATCAACGGCATTCGCAAACACGAGAGACAAGGGATTGCGTTGGCGGATGGCCAGATTATGTCCATTTTTGCAGATCCCAAGTCATCAACCTGTAAGGCCTACGTAAGCTCAAGAGCAATTCGCACATAAAATGCGTTAAATAACATTAGTTTTTTGCCCATTGGGTACAAGATCTTAAAGATGTGATAGTACTGCCCGCAGGAGGGTACTGGCCTGTGGGCGATGCAGAGGTCAAACCTGTCTAATTGTCGGGCCATTGTTTCCAAAATGCCCTGCATGTATGGCAAGGAATGTAATTTACTCGGTACCACTTCTCAATTGGAATTTTGAGTTTGTGGTTGCCTGTGGTGTCGGATACAGTTTATCCCGAAACGCATTGGGTATCTGTTAGATCGGAATAGTTAACATAAAAAGGGAAGTTCTCTTTTGAGTGGAGATAGTCGCTTTTGTATTACCGGAAGGTGCGGTGAAAAAGAGCTCGAACGCAGCTTCATTTGTGGACAACAGGATGGTTTCTCTCATAGTCGAGGAGTATTTCGACATTGTAGTCTTTTCGGTGGACGCTGGTTGCGAGAATGCCATCACTCAATCTTTGCACAGTGACGTCGAGAAATGGGAGGATGCCGCCTTTTGCTCCTTCGCGAGTTGATTGAATGGCGGGCAAGACACCATTAAGACGTTGATGCAGCCATTTCACTTCACAGTTGTTTATGGCAACGAAGGTATCGTCTACGTAGCGGAGCTACATTTTCGGTCGCAGCTTCTTCTGGGCACTGTAAGACTAGCTCGGCAAGACGCTCAGATATCGGTAAAGCCCTTGGAGTGCCTTTGACCATCAAATTGACAGTAATTCTTAAGGCAGAGCCCGTGCATGCCTAAAACGTGCTGCGTTAAAATGACAATTTGTGTTTCCTCTAGGCGTCGAGCTATGCTCTCACTTGACACTATATGTGACATTAAGGAAATTAGAGCAACCACATCAAACGATAGAATGCATTCATCAGGACTTACATTAAGGCCTTGAATTCTTTGAAGAAAAGCCTGTGAGTTGCTGATGCTGTACTGGGATCCATAACTTAGGTGCTTTAGGCCTTTGTGTAAACACTTCGCAAGGTTATACGTAGGCACTACGATCCTCAATGCTGCATCCGCTTTGCGAATCTTTGGAAGACTATAGGCACAAACGATGTGTAGATCATTGAGAGATATGAATTTGGAGTTCACTGACATATATTTTACTATCATCAAATATCTCAATTTGATATGCGACTGCCGTGAGGGCTCTAAAAGCACAGGAGTATATAAGTGTTCCTTAACCAGATCGGTGAATACCACACTTAAATAATATATATAGAAAAACAGACATTCAATAATATTTAATTTGAAGAGGTGAAATTCTTCGGGAAAATAAAAATTGTAATGCGTTCATTTTCGACACTGGTGCCTCAGTTCACCGTCAAACTTTCGGGTGTGTACAAGAATAATTAAGTAAGTAAATGTGTCATACAGAGGATTTTACAGTTAAGCACTCTTTGCGCCAATACGCGGTAAAGTGTAGTTATTCAGCCCACAAGGATTGGTCTTGCGTATTTACATTTCTCCTTGAGGGTTTTGTATGTGGCATCCAAATCGATATGCAGATTGATACATGCCTCATCTGAGTACATTGCTTCCAGGAATTCACAACCTTTTCTTATTGAGTAGGTGCCTACAATCCGAAAGTTCTTCCATGCAAATGTATGCCCAGTGTCCCGTGTGTACATGAAAACCTGGGATAGGTGGTCACGTATTCAGACCACTAACTGATGTTCGTGTATGCGGGTTGCGACGGATTTCCCTAGTTTGCCCACAATAAACGGCATCGCAACTGGAACATGGGATTTTCTAGACAACAACTTTTTTATCCTGTTCTTATGGTGAACAAGCTGTGAGCGTAAAGTAGATGTAGGGTGGTGCGCTACTTTTATCTGGTGTTTTCTCAGCTGTCTTTCGACAAGTTCAGATACATTTGTTCACCTATGGGAGAGTTCGCCAGGTTATCGAAGTTGGTGCTTGAGTAGCCGTAACGTTCAAAATACCTTTCTGTTTGACTTCTTGCCGCTTCAGACCTTGATGCACGAAATCACGTGGATATCCATTTATGAGGATAAGTTAACGAGTTATTTCAGTTCTGTCTGATAACTTTCTTCATCAGAGCAGTGTGTTAAGGCTCGATTTAGGAGACTGTAGACAGAACGCCTTTTGTAAACAGATGGGGTGGTTACCTTTCGAAGTAAAGGATGACCTCAGGATATGTTTCTTTGCGATAAACTGATGTATAGAGTGATCCATCAGTTTTTCGTTGTACGAGGACATCCAGAAATTGGAGTTACCATCAGCCTTTGTTTCAAACGTGAATTCAATTCCTGGAAATTTAGAGTTCAGATTATTGTGGAGGAGCTTATAGTATTTTCTATCGATGATGACAAATGTGTCATCTACGTAGCACAGCCATAGTTTTGTTTCAATTGTAAGATCTATCGATTCTTATTTCTGCATTACGGCCTTGACCAGAAAGCCGAATTGGGCGACCCCAAAGGAGCTACTGTAATTTGTTGATAGCATTGGCCGGAAAAATAAAATTTGGTTTCTAGACAGAGATCTAGTAGTTGGAGTAAGGCGCCGGCAGGCACATCAGTGATGTAGGCCTGAAGTAGTTCTTCAGTGTAGCGTCTCGCTTAATCCAAAGGGATCGAGGTAAAGAGCAAGACCACATCGACTGAAAGCATTATTTCGTAAGGGGTAACTGTGAATCCTTTCAGCTTGTCTAGGAAAACTTTTAAATATCCAATGGAGTACTCAGAGTTGCGATGCGGTTTATTGTGGGCAAACTAGGAAATCCGTTGCAGCCCGCGTACACTAACATCAGTAAGTGATCTGAAGACGTGACCACCTATCCCAGGTTTTTATGCACACAGAGGACACTGGGCCTAAATTTGCACGGAAGAGCCCTCAGATTGTGGGCACCTACCCAATAAGAAAAGGTCGCGAATTCCTGGAAGTAATGCACTCAGATGAGGCATACATTAATCGGTATATCAATTTGCATGCCACATACAAAATCCGCAAGGACAAATGTAAATACGCACGGCCAATCCTTGTGGGATGAATAACAGCACTTAACGCGCATTGGCGCAAACAGTGCCTAACTGTAAAATCCTCTGTATGACATGTTTACTTAGTTAATTATTCTTGTGCACATCCGAAAGTCTGACGGTGAACTGGGGCAGCAGTTTCGAAAATGAACGCTTTACAATTTTTATTTGCCCAAAGACCTTTATCTCTTCTAATATGTGTATAAATATATGCAGTCAGTACCTCTTCTCTGGCAATGTTTAATACAATTTTATAATGTCGTTTAGATTAGGATGGACTATTTATTTCGGACGTAACGGTGATTATTATGCGTCATAATCCCAAGATATTTCTCCCAGGCAAGAATGTTGACTTTTGAACCACCGTATTTTCGTACTCATAAGGAATCCTCACTCGATAGAAAATTGACTAATTAATTAATGTCAATCTTTCTGTGTATTTTCGATTGCCTGAGAAATAAAAATAAATTTGTTTTAAATATCTTAAATGTTTTTTTCTTGCTTGTACTAAATTGATAGAAAATCCAGTCTTCGACGATGTTTTTCTCTCAAAGAAAGTCCATTTTTTGGTTTTAAAAATATTTCATAAGGTTTTCTTACGTCCACTCTAATCGCATCTTATCAGTTCCTTTATAAATGCACCTCAGGGAGTTTACAGCGTACTCTGCATCCACAAAAACATTTTATAAGTACTAGATGTTAACTTGTTAAGGTCTTACATAAATATACGCCATTTCTTAAATGAAACACTCAAAACCCTTAGCATAAACACAATGCCAAATCGAGATCAAAATATTCGGCGATTGGAAACCTTTTAAAAATTGGAGTTTAAAATTTTACGAAGACATAATTTGCTATCAAATGAGTACATGGAAGAATATTGCTGCTCATGTATTTCACACAATATATTTGAATTTTTAAGTACGTCGCAAATCTATCGAAAAGGAAAGTGCCAGGAAGTTATCGCAAAAGTAATAATTTCTATTGACTGGGGTTTCTTCAGGAGGCCAAAAGTACTTTCGTTTAAAAGGGGGCATTCTGAGGTATCGCAAATTTTGTGGGATTATTCATCACAATAATAAATATATAGTATTACTTTATTGTTATCGACGATCGTGACACTGAAATCAGAAGCTGCCCATTATATGGGTACATTTACGCCACTTACAAGGAAAGAGTGTTTATGTTTGAAAACATATTTTTGTTTAAGTTTTTGTTAAGGTTAATGTTGTTGGCAAGATACGGAAATATTTACTGTTCCTGAAATATAGCGCTGGGCCATCTGTACTGCGTGGGGGTGAAACTTTCTTATTCCTTTGTCCTATTGTCTTACAAGCAGCTCCCACTATGTAGCCTACCAATTCAGTTTATGCCTCACATATGTGGTTGATCAGTTGACAATTATGACGTCTTTGACTAGTCTTTTGGAGACTCTATGAGTTTTAAGCGATGCCAATGATACATTTAGTAAGTTGGGCTCGGAAATTCCAACAAATTTGTCAAATGTTTGTCCAGATGACTTTGAAAATGGCTATTGGTGGTCTGTACTGAATACCATCATGTAATTTTTATCCATCCTGTGGAAAGGTTTTTCATTAGCATCTGTTGAATCACGCCTGTAGATTGTCTTTGTAGCAATTTATTGGCTTATCTTATCTGTACCCTCTGTAGAAATATAAGCATATAATAGGTGGTTTGGCAGGCGCTGAGCCAATATTCACGTCATGTATCTGCTGGTTCAAATCTGATTCGACCTCGAATTTAGGTCACCAATTTTGCAATGCATTAAAATGTATAATAAAGGAAGGGATATTTTACGGCATAAAACAAATTTTCAATTCTCTATGTCTTTTGCACGCAACCCACTCTTACACTTCCGTTCAGGGTTATCAACTTGCATGCTGTATACGTTCCGCCTACGGAAAGCCACATAATCTTTTACTCTTCTTTAAAGAATTCGTATTGTTTTCATAGGTTTTTGAAATGAATGCAGAGCCTTTTGTATACTATATAAGCAGCCCATATAAATGGACAGACAGGATTTATATGAATGGATTTCAATTAGAAACATTTGTAACACGTAAGCTACGCTTTCTGAAAGCTTGGTTCATTTATGATCTAATTATCTCGATTTGGTAAGTGCAAAAAAGTACATGCACAATGGCTTATTCAAAGATACCTAATCAACGAAGTTCTATGTCGACGATGGCGTCTGGGGTCTACTGTCGATTGCTAATAACCACAAGACACTCCAGAGTTTGAGGCACAGTCGCAGTTGGTCACCCACTAATTTCGACAATCGAAATCCTTATAATATTGCGTAATTTCTAAAACAGTTTAACAATGGTTCTTATTTCGCCTCTATAATGAGGTCATATAAGATGAGTTAGATGATTCTGGACAGGATTTCGCCGCATAATGGTTAGTCTTCAAGTGGTAGGTTAGGATTGCTTATATGCTCTTCCTTCGACAGGGCATGGAAATGAGGGTGGCACGTAATGTTGGTGGCTCTCAATTCCAGGGAAATTATGTTTATGCTTGAAGTCAGAGCTAGGGTTAAAGACAAGGTAAGGGTGCATGTTAAGGTAAAGTTAGGGTTAAGGTTAGCCTTAAGGATTGCGAAGTGAGTTAATGTTAGAGTTAACGTTGGGTTAAGACATGGAAATATATACCCTTCTTGCAAATTAGCGCAATGCCACCTCTATTACGCGAGTTGAGGGTAGTGGGGTTTGTTCAAAATTGAATCAATTTTTGGCCGTTTCAAAAAACGTTTTGTTTATTCTCTGTATTACTTTCTTTATATTAACACATATAGTAATGGGCGAACTAGACAGGCTATCGATTATCGCCTACCTTGACTGCTGTGAAGACCATAACACCAGCTGTGCATTTAGGTAGGAACCAACGCTGTTTCTCGTGGCAAAAACAGTGGAGGTTTTTACTCGAGATGCTGAGCGGAGCATTTATTCAGTGCCTGCTCTACGTGATTTAGTTTTCATAACAACGAAAGGGCTGTAGCAGATTAATTGCTGCACCAATTTACCGTCCTCTGCAGCACTGCCAGAACGCTGAACTGCCAGTTTTTAGCGAACTGAACTGGCAGGCGCTGACCCAATATTCGCACCAGATATCTGCTGGTTCAAATTTTGACGCAGCCTTCAAATTGAGGCACTGCTAACCAGCATAATTGATCCGGGAGCTAGATTGCCGTGCTTCAATAATGTGAATTCACCATTTCGAGTTGCCGATAGCAGTCGATGCAGGGGGCGGTGGTAGGCGATCCAGCTTTTCAGGTCGCGGGGAATTCGGTAAATATGCTAGCTTTGTACTGAGAAGTTTGAAATTGAGAGAAATGCTTTCAGCAATGCAGTGCTTGAATTTCTGCTCACCGATTACTCATTGACCTTGGAAGCCTTTTCCTCATTTTCACTGCCAATCTTCATGTATTTTGGAGGATGTCTGTTTCCAAGTTCGGAAACTGGTTCACAGCAATGGAAGGCACAACCTTTCTACCTGTGACTGGTTGCCTAATGTATTTCTCAACTTACTGCCGTCAATTTGGATCCAATACATTGCGCTTGTGGTTAATTACTATAATGTGTACGCATCCTGGATAGCGTAGAGTGCTGTCGGGTTCGATTGTCCGGTTCTGTGGTTACGTTGATTGTACTAGCGTAGGCGAACGGAAGGGCGCATAATTTATCCTTCAAAATTGCTGTCCAGGCTTGCATTTCTCGAGGGTCGAGGAACCTTCTGGGGGGTTTCATTAATATATATAGATGAGACGATAATCCAATAAACGGTCGGTAAGATTTTGTAGAGGATTAAAATAGGGCTAACTTTGGTTCGGAATGCTAGTCCACTCTATTGGTAAAAAACGAGGCATGTGACGTTGGTCCTTTTTCACTTACGTGGGTCTACATGTCATCGTGGAGTCGATCGTGAATGGTACCCGAAGTATAATCCATTTTTTGCTTTTGTAGAAAATTCCCATTTTATTCTGTTAGATTAACACAAATACACTAGGGGTCGACTCATCATGCCCTCATATCAGCACGTGTGCACTTTGCGAGGATATCGATCCGGTTCTGGTGGTGTCCTGTGATTAATCAGCGCACCAGTGCAGGTTTTCACTTGAGATGCTGAGCACAGTGATTATTCAGTTTTTCTAGCACGTATTTTAGTCTCCATAAAAAACTGAAGGAGTGTGTCAGGTGGAGTCCTTTAAATCCTAGCTAATTTATCGTCGTCTGCACAACAACAAATACGCAAAAGTTAATTTGTTACGATTAGGGCGTTTTAAATTCACAGAGTTCAGTGAGCTGTACGTTGGTAGCTGGTTTTATTCCTTTCATCAGTCACCGAATATAGCTTGAAAAAACCTGTTAATCATAACTTTTTACATTAAGGATGCTATGTAATTTTTCAATGGAGATCTCTATGAGTCTTAGCCCGCTTCCTTCTGTAGTAAAGTTTCATTTGGGTTCTGGCTCTGCATCGTTTGCATGTTCGTACTTTCTTTTTCATTTCTCTACCGACAATCTACTCCAAAGATTATCTGGTCTGTAGTTATTTTAACTACTTTAATCCACCCTCTCCCCATCTTCCCCAGTACACACCGTATTTGTCTTCAATACTTAGTATATGCCGTTTGGGTTATGTTAATTCTGTTCTTGTTGCAAAGTCTGTGAAGTTGATTCTGCGATGAAGTTAGAGCATTGGGTGTGCTCAAGCCTTGCTCTTGATATCGTGCGATCTATTTCACCGAGATTTTCACAAATGAATCAGAGGAATTATTGTAAGGACAGGTTATGTAAGCCCCCTGGTTTAAATATGCACAGCTACTTCTGCATGTTTTATAAAACCTGGTTTTGTTTGTGGTTGCATAGCTGCCGAGGTAACGCTCTGTGTTTCAATAACTACATTCATAGCATGATATGCATAAGTTGTTTTCTTTTCATGTTTATTATTCAAATACTTTTTCATTTATTGCAAGTTGCTTTTTGTTTATTTTTTATTATCATGCTCAATTTCGTTGCCTTAAAGTTCCCTAGGAGAATAAATTTGGTAGAAGTTTATATTTTATGTTTCCTTGCCCACATTCGGCTGCTTTTGCTGGTGATGAGACCCCATCCGTAAAACGCCCATCACCATAATTCCCATTTTGCACAATCCAGGCGTTAGTAGAAGCTAAGAGGCTTCAAATAACCTACCACTGCCGAAAAATTTCAAGTTTGCCAAAATACTGATTTACCAAATAAGATAGCCTGAGTTGCCAGATGTTTCCTCGTCTAGAGTAGAAAATTTCTTCGAAGTACGTCGGGTAATTCGTGTGGAGAAACTTAAACCGGTGATGAACTGAGATGGAGGTACTCGTCTGACAATTTTGCGTTAGCACTTGCCACGACATTACAAGGCTCCTTTCCCACCTAAATTCGTCTGCGCCAGACGAATTCCCAACTGTTATATGTTCGCTGATATAATTGCACCCTCATTCAGTCAAAACAGCTAAGTGGGTGTTAATGGGTGCCAGTAGCATTCTCTTAAATTAGGGTGGCTAAATACCTCGGCTCACGAAGATATCCCTTGCCGAGGTGGATGGATGGCACGTGATTCTGCAGTGGTACTGGCGACGTTAAGATGTGTCAGGTTGGGGGTAGAGATACCGATGAATGAGCATGCAACATGACGAGCTTGACTGTGAAGTCCTCAGATTAGCGCACAGTAATCGCTCTAGGCATAATGCCACGTTTGAACTCCTCTGTGAGCAAAAGACTTAGCTTCCAATGCATGCTCAACAACTTCAGTGTCTCTGAAACGGCCTGCGGGCATTTGGGAGGTCAGTATGATCTCCTGGTCAAGTACAACATGAATTTTCGTTCTGACTATATTTGCTGGACGGGCTTTGATACGACCACATTTTCCGCCACATCTCCACGACCTAGGAGTTTAAGTTGTTGTTGTTGTTCCGAGCCCCTTATTAAAACAGAGCTTGTCTAGGAGGCTGGGTCTTCAACAAATCTAAATTTTTGGCTTGTGGAAGTTGTAGTCTTAAATAAAATTCAAATTCTCGTTCCACATTTCAAGACCGCAAGTCTGCAATGAAAGATTTGAAGGTGGCTTCTATCGTGTTTGGACATAATTTTATGCAACAAAGGTTTGCTGAGATTGCAATCACTTGTAGACTTTCATGTTGTCTTTTCCATGGTTTTTATTTATAAAACCGAAAAAGATTTCGGACTAAAAGAGACGAGCGAAATTCATATTCTTACAACCCCGTATAGGCATAATACTCGAAACTTAAAATGTTAGCATGATTAAGGTTGCTGAATTTTGTGGATAATGGCCAACAACCTAAGCAAAGGATGAAACGCAGGTATTGAACTCAAGTGGTCTTCAAGCAGGAGAACTCAAATGGGCCCGGGAATTGTGCAGATTACCATGGGTGTTTGTTAGCCTGCTTAGGAAAAAAAATAAGTTCGTTTAGCTTTAAAGGGACTCTTTGTTTTACATAAACAAGATTAATTATCTTAATTAATTATCTTAATTAGTAACCATTCCTCCAACTCAAGCTTCACAGACAGATTTAGACACCAGTAGACAAGTGACTGACGTCCATTTTTCTCTCCAATTTTATGACCGGCGCTTAAAGGATTCCATAGGCATGGTGAAAAGCAACGATATTCTCAGTAAATTTGTTCATAGTGTTATCGAATATGTGTGCTACAATGGCACCTATGATTGTGAGGTTATTGACTGAGGTCCATGATATGGTGGGCAAATTCGCATGTGTAAATTTAAAGTGAATTTTTGCGACTGTATCTTTCACAGTTTTACATTGTTCAGGGTTTTGCCGAGATATTTTGACTATGCGAGCTGTGGAACCGCCTATTTTCCCCCAAATACTAAGACTTGTTTCTGCGCACTCAGAGCGTTTTACGTCTTCATTTTGCATTGCATTAAATGGTTCCAACCTCTTTGCATTTCTCTTGATTGGCGAAAGTGCCAATCACATGGAAAAACTAGCTCAACTGCCTAGAAACTGATTATGGAATATAATGCTGTACAATGCCTGCGTAACGAAAGAAGAATAAGGTTCTCTTTTGGCGTTTTTAAAGATGAAGAAGAAGAAGAAGAAGAGGAGGGAGGAGGAGGAGGAGGAGGATGAGGAGAAGGAGGAGGAGATCAGTGGAAGAATTTTATTCCAAATGTGAAGGTCAGACTACTAATATTGTCTCTCCCACTTCAGAATCTCGAGCAATCTGAGTATAGATCTTATCCTGTAGCATTGAGATCTACGAAAACTAATGGGTGTTTATTACGCTAAGTTCCAATACCAGACCAAACATACACGGACCAATCCGTCTATAAACCAATTTCAATATTTCAGATCTAAACCGGTAAGATAACGAGTCCCTAAGTCAACGATTGGAGAGTTGGATTTCGACTCAAAGATCGTGAGTTCGAACCGTGGATGTCGCAAGACCTGGGGTAGTGTAGGGCTGGCTGATGACAGAAAGATTTCATATGAAGTAAGAATCAATCACCTTCATCAAATGCGCAGTTAAGTGAAACCCTGAGATGTAATAGTCGCATTTAGCCACGCAAGCCACAAATTAATCGCGTAGTTTGAAAATAAAGAACTATCCAGGTTGTTGCCATTCCTAACAACCATTTAGTGGACATGATCGATCTTATTTCGGCCTTACAAAATTTATAGTGATTATTTCCACGTCTCTCGGTCAGGGCCTTGCAAATCCGATAGTTATAGCTCTGGATGAAGGCAATTTTTGCCTTAGCTTTCCTGGTTTCGAATCCCACTGGGGCCCATAACTTTTTTTACAATGTTCCAAAATTATTTTAAAAACATTTTCTAGTTGCTGACGACCTGGGCGAAACTGCTTTACATCTATTTGATCGTATTGAAAATATCCCACGCCTGAAAAGCAGCATCTGTTCATAATTTTTACATTTCGCGGCTCAAAGATTTTGGATGAAAAATAGGATGGCTTTTTACAGCAACCTCGGCTCCAAGTTAAACTTTTCTTAAAATGTTTCGCTCTAAAAATGTCAGTATCCAGAAGAAGCATTCAAAATTTCTACACTTGTAGTCTGAGCACCGTCTGTGTGATGAAGACTGCTCGTATGGAAGTGAAGTTCACCAATGTAGCCCAACTGTGAAGTATCAAAGTTTTAAGACGGACAGTTGAGTTGGCCTAGCATTACTTAAAGTCACCTACATCTTGCTTATAGAACCTGTTTTGTAGGAATTTTCGTTTGCTCATAATTTAGCTCAAATGAAATTTCTTTCAACCTCCATTTCTGCTTTTACAACATTCTAAATTACAGTTAGACTTTCACAAATGCTAAAATGCCCAACTTCCCTCAGAATACGTTGGGCAAGTGACAGTGACTTGCGCCGCATCTACCGCACTTGCGCTCTTTCCACAGCCTCCTGAATCTGATAAAAACATGAAAATGAACTCCTGTTAGCGATAAGGGGTGGTTAGGGAAAATATCCATTTGAAAGGAGCACAAAGTATATGCAAATTGAATTGAAAATGGTGGAAACGTTGATATCTATTTCTGGACGACCTTAAGGGGAATTAACAGCACGTTTTTCTCTAGTAACGTCCCAATGGGTATATGTCAATTTACTACCCTTTCTATTGTATGCTTTAGTACGAGCTGTGTTTTAAGGTCGATATTGAGGAAAATCGTATGTGTACTTGAGAATCGCATCACCATGCTTACATGTCTACTGTTGGTTAGCATCCACTTACACAACTGATTATATCGGCTCATGAATCAAATAAAGGCAACGTCACATCCAGCGATATCGATCAGGCCTATTGCAAATTATGTGACTATGTAACAAACCTATCTCGACAATAATTCATTGTTTGTCTTGGACGGTCCGTTCGAGTAGGAATTTGAAAAGTCAAACTAATAAGACTTCACTATTATCACTGTAAATTCACCGTTTGCCCGCAACATGGTGGGTATAGGGATGGTGACTTGCGAGAGAATTTGTTTAAAGAAATATCAGGGTTGCGCAGCATCTGCCGCACTCCCTTCTCCCACACTCTCCCGAACATAGGAACAAGAGTGTTTCAGGACAAACGGACCAAGTCTCGGGAACAATGCCTGGCAAAGCTAACTTTCACCATCTACGCGGGCCACTCACGATCGGGTTTGCACATAGTTTATCGCGTTTTACACAGCAAAAGTGGACGTTCTATGTCCCATCTGAGTAGGGGTACCACACAGATAGCATAAAGAAGGAGCCACGGAGCCAGACTCTCTGGCCTCAGGGAACCGATTATCCCTGCCAGGTTGCAGTCTTTCATTTCACGTCTTCTGACGCGTCGTGGTAGTTTCAAAAGCATAAGGTTTTTATAACGAGGAAATGCGTTACGGTGTCTTGGAGGTGGAGGCCACAAATGCAGCCTTAGTATCTTATTTTCTCCCGTGCTCCAGTCAACTCCGTGAGCCTATTGGCCAAGTGGTGTCGTCAGTAATTTGTACATTAATATCATCGGATAGCAGTTTAAAAGGTAGTAGTTCAGGAATAGTTCCAATATTGAACCAGCTCCTCATTTTGGTTCAGTTAATAAGCTTCAACATCTGTAGGTATGAACTTATGAACATTTTTAAGCTACTTTATATATCCAAAACGTTAGGCTTTCTTGTTTGAGAAGTGTCCTAGGTGTGCCAATCGGATGAGGTTTAAACCTTCCGTGTGTTGCGTTTACGGTTGAACTCTGACGTCTGTGCAAAAATGACCTGAATGTTATCTGCCTCAGCCAATAAAAAGTGGAGTAGTGGAGTACTGCCAGAAAACCTGTTAGTAAGTTCAACCACGGAGAGCGTTTTAGACCACCACTCTCCCGGATAAGGCCCAGTCGTGGCTGAAATTTTACATTTTTATAATAAAGCAACCTTTCACAGTATTATCTTCACTTCGTTCTTCCCCCACAAATCCTCGTTCGATGAGAAGACAAGATCAAAGGTGTTAATGCATATGCGTGTTTGAAGGTCAGGTTACCCTACTCGTAAGATAAGTACTGGCTAAAATATCGCGCAGGTACTTCTGTAACACAGCAGCACAATCGGCAAAGTGTTAAACATTTTTTGTTTTTTTACTAAAGTGTGCATGTCAGGACTTTTGCTCACTATGGGTGATAAGGAAACTATGAGGTAGGACAAAGCAAGCCCTTCGGCAGCCAACGGAAAAAATTGATTAAATCTGTTGGTAGGACAAAAACGTGTGAAGGACTGCATATGAGGAATGCGAAAGTTAAGAACGAGGTTTTATTGGAAAATGGTCGAGCAAAACCTTGGGTTAATTTTTGTTGATCCTTAATCATCATCCAACATAAATATAATCATTTGGAAGGAACTTGATCCCAAAGCGGTGGGTTTTCTTGCAAAAGTCTGAAGTTTATAGACACAGACCAGAAAGAAGGCTTTTCCTTGAGTGAAAATTCCTCAAGAATTTTATCTGGACTTTTCAGGTAATTTCACCGACGTTCCAGAAGTCCCGGCAGATGCTCTCTCAAGTGAACTTTACTCGCACAGCTGTGAGCGACTGCGCCGTACGCCATCAAAGTTAGCAGCTACTGTATACTCACGATGGTTTCAACAACAGCTAGTAGAGTACATTAATATTTTTGACTTTCCTGTGACTGGACGCGAATGTCTTATGTTATAATTATTTCTACTGAAATATCAGAGGTGAAGGGTGAGGAAATGGTTAAGCGAGCTCCAACCTGGAGATTCTTGTCAAATGCTTCCTGGCTGCGGCTTTACCAAAGAGCAGCGCATAGAACGAATATTTTTTATTCCAAAAATGTAAAAAAAATGTATTACTTTGATATAAAAGGTCAACTTCATTCATTTTTGTTTTCGATTAGTTTTTTGGAGGTACATCCAAGTTCCTTAAATTTATTTTTGTTTTCTGACGGTTTGCTGTTAAGCATTTCTGTTTCGAAAAGAGTATTTCGTGAAACAGTCTTCTTTTAAGATTTATATTACAGAAATGCATCCTTCTGGCTGGCAAGTACTCGGGCTCTGAAAGGCCCGTCAAGCTGGTTCTCGAGAGAATAAGGTTCGAAGAAGCGTCTGTTCTTAATACGTTGCTAGCCATTCTAACCGATTGTGTAAAAGGAGCCGCCACAAGCAACCAAATCGATACGAAATTTCAACAAATTTGCTGTGTTTATTTTTACGACATCATTTTCATTTCAAAGTTTTGTATGTGTTGGAAACTTTAATATATTTTGAAAAGTTTTACCGTCTGCAAGCACGTTTTTTCCTTCACAATTGGTGTATTTTTCCTCGTAATCAGATAATTTTAACGAACACCAAGTTTTAGAAACTGCCCTTATTCCCCAAGAGTTAGTTCGCGCATGAGAATTTTAACAGGACCCAGCTTTAGTTTTGAAATGCCTTAAATGTACGACAGAATTTGATGGCATCGAGAAATATTAAGCCGTTTCACTCAAATGCACCTGGTTTGCATTGCTGGCCCTTCAGTGAGAAAATCTTTGATTCTATTTTGAACTCTTACCAAATATAGGATCGCTGTTGAAGCACTGGTTTTTATTCTTCCAGCAAATGGAGATTTTGCAGCTTATGGTTACTCATATCGCCATAAAGGTCGCTTTTATTGCAACTTCGGTGGGTGAATTCAGGGTGGAAGTAGATTCACCTAGTTCCAACCAATCAGATAGAAAACGTTTCCCGAATTCAATTGCTTCTGTAGATACGCATATGCGTGCATGATTGGCTGCGAGTACGTTTGGTTACCTGCATATTTGTACAAACCTTGAGAAACTTTATTCGAAAATAACGCCTGTACTAGTATATTTAAAACATAGGTAGGCCTGGGAGCCTCGTAAAGTGACCTGGGCTTCGCAAAGGACCTTAACCCATACCTCGTCCTCCTCCTTTTCGTCAGTCATTATGAATTCAACAACTAACCCTTCAACGGGGCTCTATTCACCCGCAGCTGGCTACGGAGCCCTCGTAATTTCCGTTCTCGGTTTTGGAATTTATTACATACCCGTTAAAAAGTTTAATATGGGTGACGGTTAGTTTCGTTTATTTATTTAAAATTAGTAGTACTTTAATGCGCTGAACGGCAGGAAATGTAAATCTATAATTATTGGCGTTTGAATAAAATATTTTTTTGCAAAAGAACCCTTAGGGCTGACAAATATTATTTCATGCACAATTCTGTTTAAATTGCGCATTTTGAATCTTTTCTGATACTATGATCCATTTATTTATTCTTCTCAAATTAAATTTTGGTTGCCTTTAGGTTTAAAAATTAAAATAACGTGCCCTGTTAGTGGGGTTTATGACATCAACAGTTCACTAAGCATCCAACTTTTTAATTTCGTAATTTAAATCTATTTACGTGCCTTGAAATATTTCCCCAATTCTCAATTTTCATTGCAAAGTGCAGTTATGGAAATTTCTTCGTAAATCATTACATATCATTCAGTTCACAGTGTGTGCAGTAAAACAGTGTATTCATTTCGGTAAATGCCCTACAACAGTAGAAACATTACATTGGTAACGATTATTATACTATAAACATTTTCTTAAGCTCTAACTCTGGTGCTGTCTGAGAAAATGCGACCATGCTCTGAAAACTTTAACTCGGTTTTTCCACAACTAAGTGCTCGACGTTTCATTGATCTTTGGTACTCCGGAAGGAATTCTCGCTAAAAAACGAATTATTAGGTACACTACCCTGATACTACTATTTATTTTTAATAACAATAGAAAAGGTCACTTAAGTAAGGATTAAACTGTTAATATCGTGGAGTATAATCCCAAGATATTTCAGTGGCTTCACATTGCCGGCTTTCGAGAGAGCTGCTTTACGGTCGTTTACAAAACTTTAACTGTAAAAACAACTACTTATGTAGTATACTTTTTGTTGCACTTAGATATGCAAATATATTCGGTAGAAAACATGCATAAAAATATACTCACTTGTAGCCAGTTGGCAGAATATATCGTTTTCTGAAAGTTTTATGCTCAAAGAAAGGGTCTATTAAGGTTTTAAATAGAGTTTCAATTACCGATTAATTTTGAAACCGATCTGCTGCTTCACTTAAATTCAGGATATCCGAACCACAAGCTGTTTATCTTCCCACTAAGGAAAATCATGCAGTTCTCTAGGCTATTAGAAAGAGGTCATATAGTGTTCGTATTAGTTTAATGTGAAGGTGAGCCATTTTTTATAATCTGAATCCAAAATTAATAAATGGACAGATAAGATGCATTACGAACGGATATTTCATAAGCACCCTGAATTCGCATAATAAGACACCTTAAAGATTGAATGCCGCTCTTTTTCACGCATAATATTTATATATGACGTATTTATAATAGAACATAGGACTCATTTACTATCAAATGAGCGCAAAACAAATATTTCTGTGAATATTATTTTTAAAATAAACTTTCATTTTTAAGGGGATACAAAATCAATTGAAAACATATAACATAATAAGTCCACTTTTGTGATTTTCCGCCAAGTAGATTGACCTACGGAAGGTTAGGTCCATTAGAAGCAGGCCTGAAATAAGTTCGTTTTATCGCAAAATCTTTTTAACTAACATACATCTGGTTCGAATTTTTAAAATTCTACTATATTCTCATGTCCAATATTTCAACTACTTTAACTAGCTCATTGAACAAAACTAAAATGTTATTAGCTCTCAAATATTGAATTTATCCAACTCACGATAATAAAAAACCTAAGCAGTGTTCTTTTAGAAGTTTGTATGCATGTACGCTATTAATCAGGAAGAAAAATTCAAAGGATCATCAACTAATGATGAACAAAATCACTGACTATTGGAAGAACAGGACCACCTATTGTGATCTTAAAGTTAAGGGTTTATCAGAAAACATAGTAACATAAACCGCCAATCAAAACAACCATTTTCCTGAAACTCTATTTTAAATAAAATCTTCAAAAATTTTATTTCCAATTTGTTTAAATATTTGAAGCGCTCACTTTGACAGGTAAACATTTTTGTTTTTGAGACTTTTTGAGTCTGCTACAGATTACTTATTTCTCTGACATTAATTTACTTGCTAATCTTTTATGGATTGCATTTGTCGAAAGAAAAGCCTCATTATACTCGATGAGTACTTAAAAGAAGCTGCTGCTTCAAATTATGAAGAATGTGCTTTATTTATGCATTTTAATAATCGCCAATGATTTCCGTACCATCTACTCTTCAAACTCTATACCTTTTTTCCTTTGCGCTAATCGAGTGTATGCTGTTGTTATTCTTGGGTTAGGTATGTTTTTCCAATGGGTCATGGGCACGGCTATTATGTTTGTGAGTCTCATTGTCAATTGCGCTGTCGGAAGTCCACAATTCTATCCTCTTGCAATGGTTGGCGGTGCTCTATGGGGGACAGGTAAGAGCTGTCAATTAGTCAATATTAAATTATGCCTGTAATCATTCCAGTTAATACTAAAACACATGACGAATGATTTCGAGCACTCGACCAGAAAGCAAAACGCTGCACAGCAAATGCCATAAAATTAATAGGCTGCCGAGCAACAGTGAATAGTAATCACCAGTTAATTTTGTTCTCGCATAATCCATATTCTTGTAGAATTTATTTTTATATTTTCAAGGAATTTCAGCAAAACAATCTCCCATGGCAATAAAAAAAGCCTCAAAAAGACGCTTAAAAGCCGTTTTAAAATCGGTCTTATGAAATTGAGCAATTACTTTTGATTGAGTGGTGGCTATCCTCAAAAAAAGATTATATTGAGAAATTTACCAAAAAGAAGTAGAGGATTCCCACATAAGTCACAGTTTTATCAAGCTCCAAAGAAAAAAGATTGTATGTTTTCATATGGGCACTGGATAGGTAAAGACGGGTTAGTGCAATTATCTAAGGTTTGCTTTAAAAATATTCAATTCGATAGAAAGTTTTTAAAAAAATATATACAAGATTTAATAAGGAAACTAAAATTACTATGATGTAACCTATAAATGCATTGCGCCTACCACTGAAAAATATGCTGTTTCTACATTGATTGCCTAAAAATTTTCCTCACGATAGTTTGTTCAAATGGACATTAACTGTATCAAAATATCAGTGCATCAAAATGGATTCAGATTTGCTTGCTTATTTAACCTTCTAAAATATCCGATGTGATGTTTATTTATGGCTGGTAGGAAATGCTTTGATGATAACCGTCATCGATGCGATTGGTGTGGGCTTGGGCATGCTCATCGCTTCTGTGGCAAACATGCTTTGTGGATTTGCGAGCAGCAGGTGAGTTTTGTCGGTAAACTCATTTATTAATAGTTTTAAAATTTCCCTTGTCCCTAGAATCTACTAGTTTTTCGTCTTTTATATGACAAGTAGAGTTTCCCTATGCATTCCTAATTTTAAAATATGCATCAGAACTCGAGCATGGTGCTGTCTTACATTATTTAGGTTCGGTTGGTTCGACATTCCTGCCAAAATCCCCTCAAACCCAATAATGAACTACGTCGGTGTGGGTATTGCAGTCGGAAGGTGGGTAATTATGTTTTACTTTTTTCATTTATTAATTAATTATTTTACATTTTTTAAGCAAAGTTTATAAGGAGTTTGTTTTTTTTCAGTTAGATAAATGCTTTCTGGATATATCAGCAATAATAACAGGCCTGTGTTTGCATTGTTTATATTTTTCTGAGATGGGGTCTAAAGTCAAGGTTACGGGCAGTCGTGATAGGAATATTCAGTTAAGCGTTCAAATTAATTATCAATTAATTCTGTTGTTCTGGTTTCTATTCGCCAAGGAATAAGTACACACCGACCTATTTAGCTTGAAAATGTGCATGAATCGAGATAATCGTTGTCTCGATCGCACATGACTTTGCACTTTCAGCACTGCTGTTTTTGTCCAGTTGTCTTCTGGTCTGAAAATTGGTCGCCTGTCTGTGATCACTGCCATCCTAATTCGCAACTTTTTGTTCGGGGAAGCCGGATATGTTTCCGTGGGTTCATAACTGTACAAAATAAAATGACCAATCGAAGAGAACTTCGCTAAAACGTAGTTTTGGTAGTGCTGGGGGCCATTTCCTTAGTGCCAACCTGTGCATTATTCACGTCTTTTGGGTGTGAAGATGCTTATTTTCGATCATTATTGGTTGGGACCTAGCGCAGAGTTCGTATTCCGGTAGTCGTCTGACTGGCGGGCCAAAACGGATAATGGTAGTCAGCGGTGGATATGTGAAACCTGGTTCCCCTAGTGTAGATTTACCAGCTGTGTCGTGACACGTGAAGCCGCGCACTTTTTTTCACGCCTATTACGGAGAGTTCTCTCCTAACAAGACGTTGTTTCCTACTCTTTGAGGTTGATTTCATTGGCTGTTTAGAGAGACAACGTAGGGCCACTCTGGTCTTTTTTTCCTTTCAATAGATGAAATCTCACGCAAATAGTATTCGCGTTAAAGCAGATCTTCCACTAATTCCCTTCTCCCCATCGCCTTTTATCTACTGAGAGAAAAATTGGCTGAAAATCTTTATCGGGAATAAGACTTCGGGTTCTCTGTAGCCGAAGATTAACATTGCCATGTCACCTAAAATTAGGTACCGCACTATACTCTGTATTGATTAGCCATTATTGTTCGCTTAAGTTGGTCTATGGTCATTCATCGTGTGAGAAAAGCATTCGTCTGTCGGAGTCCAATAATTTCCTGACTTGCTTGGGTTTGATTTACTTCTAACATATTAGTTTATATAAAAAGGATGTGTATGCTGTACTCCCGATAATATGTTCAACCTGTAAGCCCAAAAACGTAATTCGTCTATGCTCATTCTGCTAACTGACGCAACTACAAATGTTAAACTTGCAATGGGTCTCCCAGCGTTATCTCTGCGGTTTCTGGTAGGTTAAAACCAGAGACATATGAAGTTAATACAAGAATACAATTTCCCGGATATTGCTTTTTAGCTTCCACCCGCCAACTTTTTCTGATTATCCCCGGCCCCCATGGTGGACTTGCACACTAATTCAAGCCACAGAGAACCCAAATAGGAATTCAAGTTATAATATATTCTCATCTTTTGACATATCTTGGTAACTCCTACTTTCATCCTCACTTGCTCCTGTCATCAGAAGTCGGAATCCGAGCGCACAGTTACCAAAGCTAAAACGTGTTCATACTGGCAGATTAATCGCCGGCAAAGACAAGGGAGGTGGGAATGGATAATTCTGGCTTATTAACCGACATCACTCAGCCCTAGGTGGTACTCCCCCCGGGGCTCGAATTCGCGACCTGCTACTTAGAATTTCAAGGCCCAAACAATTGACCCATGGACTCGTTGTCTTGCCGGCATAGATTGATTAAATTGACATTAGTGGATGGAGGCCACACCGATCGGCCTAAACCGGTTAGATAGCGAGCTCGGGGCTCAATGGTTAAAGTGTTGAGGTCAAGGGTTCGAGCTTCGGGTGTTGCAGCACTTGTGGTAGGGTTTGATTGGCCGATGACGATAAATAAGACAGAAGTAGCCATTCCAGTCTCCCTTGTTTTGACGCAATTTCATCTGCCTATACTACTAGCCGCTCGAGAGTGGACCCCAATGCAGAACGAGACAATCGAGTCCCTTAACCGATCAGTTAGGCATCCAATTCCGATTTTTGTACTAGTTAAATGGTTATCTGATGTCATTTGCTGACCATAATGCCATTTTATTTGTGCTTGCCCTTCCAGTGTCCTAATTTACGCCGCTATCAAGCCAAATAGAAAAGAGGAGAATGAGGAAGAAATTTCAACGGACGAAGAACATGACAATATGAGTGACAGAGTGATAATGAGTCTTAAAGAGATCGAAAGTGAAAGCGCGCTGGTGGATGAACTAGATCCGGAGGTAAATAAGGGCTGTTCGCGAGGATGCAAACCCGTCAGCCAGCTGCCTATGGTTCAGCGAAGAATCATGTAAGATTTGCATATCTGGGAAAATATTTTTTAGTTGGCGAAATTTTTTTGTAGGTTTTATTGACCCACCGAAGGTGAATTTTCCTACTGACAGGACCGAATAATCAGAAGCTTTAAACGCTATGACTTTTGGCGCATCCAGACGGTGCGAAAGTGCGTCAGATTTTTTGGAGTGAGGAAGATGCCCTGAAAGTGTCGTTTGAATGGAGTCCCCAGAGCCAGCCTCCCTTTCACATACCTCCACCATTCACTAGTCTAATATTCGGGTTATTCGGTAATCTGATGCTGGGATTGGGTACAAGTTTCCGGCGCAGCGTAAAGACCGCGCATATTTTCCTCACTTGGAGTTTGTTGTTCGATGCGAGGACTCTTTGCAGCCCAAGTAACGCTTTACGTGCCCTAATGTAGCCCTCATTTAGGTACACACATGAAATTTCAACCGTCGTAGTCCAACGATGCCCCCGTGTGCATCACAACAGGGTTTTGCCGGGACGGTGACTTGCGCTGGATGACAGTGAGAGTAGATTTGCACTGATTCTACCTTACTTTCTGCTCCACTCCCCCACCTGGACCCGGTGTCAAGACAGAGTCAAGAAGACTGGAGATGGGAGAGGGTGCAGGTTCACACACACTGTGGTCCAACACCAAACAAGAACACAACAACACAAGGGAGGTGCGACTCGGATTCAAACTCAGTGGGAGTGCCATAAAGGCCAAATTAAGAAGGAACCATTGCAGCCTGACTCTCAGTCCGCCAGTCATCCATTGCACACAAATGCGCACATTAAGCTGATCATGTGGTCCGAGTTATCCCGTTAGATGGCAAACTTCCTAACCAAAGCGTTCAGCGCACCGTGATAGCTTCAAGCATGTAAGTTCGCTTATAGTGAATAGAAAATGCGCTGAGGAATCGAACTCAATCCCTCCCCCACCCCAGATTCTCACCATAGCCTGATCAAGCCAGTTGTCTGATGCGGCAGTGGGCGCATTGGCTGACAGGGCCGGCGTACCCGTTTTCGCGTGCCACAGCATGACCTGGCCCCCTTAACGCACACACCAGGATTCTCAAAACCAGGGGTAAGTAGGAGCCATCACCGTCTGACTTCCAGTCAACTGGTCAGTCACTCAACACACAGCACAGACTGGGCTGACGGCTTGGTCTGGTATCTAGCGTCAACTGGTAGCCTTCCAAGCCACGGTTGCTAGGACACCGTGATATTCTTAGGGACTTGATGATGGTGAGCATGTTTTGTGGGTATTGGCGGAGGTTTTTTTTTGGTTGATTTGGTTTAGTCTACGATGGTTTACCGCAGGTTATCGTGGAGAAGTATGTGACCTAATTGGCCCATGCGGTATGTGAATGTTCGGGAGCAATGAGGGCGGTGGAGGTGGGCCCAACGACTGGATTTCGGAGCCCCAGGCACTGTTTCACCAGTCTCACAGCGACATATTCGCAGCTGGCCAATCAAGCCGATGAGTGACATGGATTTTCGGATTCAGTGCAGGCAGGAAAAAGTGGGAGGGGCTAGGGGGGTTGCCCTTCGTGGTAGTGGCGGTGGCAGCGGCAGTGTGAATGGTAGGATCAAAGGGTGTGTCTGGGGTATCGATGCAGTTGACACTGCGGTAGATTCCACTGTCATGGATGCGCAGGTGAGTGAATAGGCCCATGCGGTGCGTGACTGTGCAAGGACAGTGAGGACAGTGGATGCGGCGATCTCTAATGTGGTGCTCCAGGCATTAGTTCACTATTCTTAGTGCTATGGATTCGATGAGATGGAAGTGATTCAGCTTCCTGGCTTTGTTCGAGTAGACGGTCCATGTCTCCGCTCTGTACAGAAGTGTCGTCAAGACGATGGCCTTGTACATATTCTGTTTGATGTTCAGGTGAATATCGTGGCGATTCCAGAAGGAGGCCTGCAGCCGGTCAAAGTCCTGGCTACCTTTAACGATGCGTTGAGCAGCCTCGTCATCAATTCTCGTGTTGCGTGACAGCTTGCTTCCAGATAAGCAAAGTTTTTCACAGTTTTGATTTGAGCCCCTTTGACATTGATTCGTAGAGCATTGTATTCCACGCTGGGTGGCGGTAGGTGCATGAACCCAGTTTTGGCTGTATTGATTGTTAATACAAAATTGTCGCAAACTGCGACGAAGAGGTCCATGCTCCTTTGCATGTCCTCCTCCGTCACGGTGTTAAGGGGCGGTCTTCCGAGAAGAGCAAGTCATGGACTGTAGTCATAGACACGCGCGTTGAAGTCTGCATATGCCGACTTTTGAGAAGATGCCCATCAGTTCTGTGGACTATGCGGATCCGAGGACTCTCATCATGGAGCATAGCAGAGAAGATGAGACTGAAGAGGATGGTGGCCAGTGCGCAGCCCTGCTTCACTCCGTTGGTCACTGCGAATGCTTCGTATACAGTCCCGTTTTCAGTGACGCGCGCCATCATCCCGTCGTGAAGGTTGAGTACCATGTGCGTGAACCGCTTAGGATAGCCGAATTACGGCAGTATTTTCCACAGTCCGTTGTGATTCACCGTGTCAAAGGCTTTCATCAGATGCACGAAGTTAGGATAGAGGTGGGTTCGCATCCCCTAGCATTTATCTCGTATCTGGCGATCGGTGAAAATCTTGTCGGTATTTCTGCTACGCGTAGTGCGTATACAGTGAGTTGCAGTATTTATAGGATGCAGACAATATGCTACTATATGCCTATGAAGATAAACGGCCCTTCTTTCATCGATGCTGCTGACTGGTGAGGAAATTTCATCGATTAACGACTCGCATGCCGACTATCAAGCAAATATCGATGAAGGGGGACCTGTTTCTTGTCATAGGTATGCGGTAGCATAGCAACTGTATCCTTTACTGTCTTACCGGTACCTGATGCTGTATCTGATGTTAGGGTCCGAAATGCTAGGCAAATAAAGTCCTCATTGCAACCGCTGCGTCTACTTCTTCTCAATTTAAGCCCGGTCAGTGGTTCCGCCATGGCTTCTGTTGTGTCAGTGTACGCATTAGTTCGGCTGTTAGTTAAACTACCCAGGGGCCGTCCATGATCCCTGGCCTACTGAATGGATACACTTTGACTCATGTCATGCTCCAGAATAAAAACCATTTATTCACGGATTAAAGGTCACCACATCTTCAGCTTTCCGAAAACCTCTTTAGGATTGGTCATAGAGAACTGCACTTCGTTTTAAGAAAATGCAGTTTGAGGGCCCAGTTTTGAGTTGGGGGACTTTGAATGCACATGCTTGGTGATGTTGCATAAGTATCTCAGCAGACAGTTAAGAAATAAAGGCGAAAGGCTGTGTTCTGTTGTGCACTAAGAAAAGGTTTACTATTTCAGCGGCATCATTCTGGCCATTTGTACTGGTGTGCTCTTCGGAAATATCTTCGTTCCAACACTTTACATTCAAGGACACTATGAAAATGCGAGCCAAAACGGTAAGTATTATCTATCTAGGAGGTCTATTGAAGCTTACACCATAGTATTCGTAAATTTTTCGAAACCACCTAACGGGGAGACAGGATTATGAAATTCTAAATGAATTTTTTGAAGAATATTTCAAATATTGACGGCTTAAATTTGAGACGGAACGTGTTTTTGTGCTCGTTTACTGCGTGACAGATGCGATGCAGGCCAGCCATGTGGTTTAAATGCTTGAGATTATATTGTAAAAATTATCTTTCTATTAAATTTTTCAGAGCACACCATTCCACAAAAGAGTTAATTGTGAAATTATAATTTAACGCATCTTTATAATAGGCGATACAGGAATTGGACTGTAACTTTGCTATGTTTGCGGACGATATAAAAATCTAGAAAGTTATCCACAATGCTGCTGATGCAGACGATTTCCAAGAAAATCTTCGTCGATTGGACGAGTGGTCCCGCAAATGGTTATTGTCC
>WEDG01000950.1:0-10872 GCA_017591395.1 Schistocephalus solidus | reverse complement strand
TGTCGTGCCGGTTTTGATCGGGAATATTACCCATTGTAAAAAGGCGCTCTCCGATCGGTTACAGGGCACACTAGTCCCCTTGTGCTTTGGGGCTATCTCTCAAGCCCCGCCAGCAGCCGCAAAGCAGCTAAGGATATAGACAGGATAACGTGACCGAAAAAGACAAGGGAGACTGGAATAGCAATTTCATGCTAATTATTCGTCATCAGCTAGCCGAATCTGAACCTAAGCGCTGCCGAGCCCAAGTTTCGAACTAAAGATTTTTTTGGCAGAAGTCTAAAGTTCTACCAACAGTTCCACGAGCTCGTTGTCATGCCGGTTTTTATCGGGAATATTACCCATTGTAAGTAGGCGCTCTCCGATCGATTACAGGGCTCACTAGTCCAATTGTCCTTTGGGGCTATCTCTCAAGCCCCGCCAGCAGCCGCAAGGCAGCTTAGGATAAAGACAGGATAAAATGACCGAAAAAGACAAGGGAGACTGGAATAGCAAATTCATTCTAATTAGCCGTCGTCAGCGAGCTATATCCAACCCCAGCCGCTGCGGCGCCCAAATTTCGAACTCACGATCTTTTGGGCAGAAGTCTTACGTTCTACCAACAATGCCACGAACTAGTTGTCGTGTCGGTTTTGATCAGAAATATTACACATTGTAAGAAGGCGCTCTCCGATCGGTTACAAGTCTCACTAGTCTCCTTTTGCCTTGGGGCTATCTCTCAAGCCCCGCCAGCAGCCGCAAAGCAGCTAAGGATATAGACAGGATAATATGACCGAAAAAGACAAGGGAGACTGGAATAGCAAATTCATTCTAATTAGCCGACGTCAGCGAGCTATAACCAACCCCAGCCGCTGCGGCGCCCAGGTTTCGAACTCACGATCTTTTGGGCAGAAGTCTTACGTTCTACCAACAATGCCACGAACTAGTTGTCGTGTCGGTTTTGATCAGAAATATTACACATTGTAAGAAGGCGCTCTCCGATCGGTTACAAGTCTCACTAGTCTCCTTTTGCCTTGGGGCTATCTCTCAAGCCCCGCCAGCAGCCGCAAAGCAGCTAAGGATATAGACAGGATAATATGACCGAAAAAGACAAGGGAGACTGAAATAGCAATTTCATTCTAATTTTTGGTCATCAGCAAGCCATATCCAAACCTAAGCGCTGCGTTACCCAAGTTTCGAACTCAGGACCTTTTGGGCATAAGTCTAAAGCCTTAACAACTGCACCACGTGCTCGTTGTCTTGCCGGTTTTTATCGGGAATATATACTATGGTGAGAAGGCGCTCTCCGATCGGTAATAGGGCTCACTAGTCCCGTTGTGCTTTGGGGCTATCTCTCAAGCCACACCAGCAGCCGCAAGGCAGCTTAGGATAAAGGCAGAATAACGTGACAGACAAAGACATAGGAGACTGGAATGGCCACTTCCGCCTTATTAGCCATCATCAGCCAGACATACCCAACCCCAGGCCCTACGGCGCCCGAGGCTTTAACTCGCGATCTTTTGGGCAGAAGTCTAACTCTCTCTCCCCTGTGCCACGAGCTTGTTTTCTTTTTGGATTTGATTGGGAATATTAAATATGCTAAGTAGGTGTACTCCGATCGGTACAGGAATCACTCTCCTGATGTTCTTTGGAACTATATATCAGGCCTCACCAGCAGGCGCTAGACAGCTTAGGATATAGGCAGAATAACATGACCGACAAAGAAAAGGGAGACTGGAATGCCAATTGCATTCTAATTAGCCGGCATAAGCAAACTATATACAACCCCAAGCGCGGTGGCGCCCAAGGTACGAACTCAGGATCTTTTGGGCAGAAGTTTGGTGTTCTACCCACAGCGCCACGAGCTCATTGTCTTGCCGGTTTTCATCGGGAATATTACCCATGGTAAGTAGGCGGTCTCCGATCGGTTAAAGGACTCACTCATCCCGTTGTGCCTTGGGGCTATCTATCAATCTCCGCCAGCAGCCGCCAGGCAGCTAAAGATAAAGGCAGGATAACATGACCGACAAAGACAAGAGAGACTGGAATGGCAATTTCTGCCTCATTAGCCGTCATCAGCCAGCCATACCAACCCCAGGTGCTGCATTGCCCAAAGCTTGAACTCACGACCTTTTGGGAAGAAGTCTAAAGCCTTATCAACTGCACAACGAGCTCGTTGTATTGCCGGTTTTGATCGGGAATATTAATTATGGTAAGAAGGCACTCTCCGATCGGTTGCAGGACTTACCCATCCCGTTGTGCCTAAGGGCCATCTCTCCAGCCACGCCAGCAGTCGCAAGCCTGCTTAGCATAAAGGCAGAATAACATGACCGACAAAGACAAGGGAGTCTGGAATGGACATTTCTGGCATAGAAGCCGTCATCAGCCAGCCATACCCTAATCCAAGCGCTGCGGAGCCCAAGGCTTGAACTCGAGTTCTTTTGGGCAGAAGTCTCACGCTCTTCCAACTGGACCACGAGCTCGTTTTCTTAACGGTTTTGATCGGGAATATTAACTATGGTAAGTAGGCGATCTCCGATCGGTTACAGGACACCCTCGTCCCGTTGTGCCTTGGGGCTATCTCTTAAGCCCCGCGAGCATCCGCAAGGCTGCTAAGAATATAGGCTGAATAACATGACCGATAAAGACAAGGGAGACTGGAATGGCCATTTCTGGCTTATTAGTCGTCATCAGCCAGCCATTCCATTACCCAAGCGCGGCAGCGCCCAAGGCTTGAACTCAGGATCTTTTGGGCAGAAGTCTCACGCTCTTCCAACTGGACCACGAGCTCGATGTCTTAACGGTTTTGATCGGGTAATATTAAATATGGTAAGTAGGCGATCTCCGATCGGTTACAGGACACCCTCGTCCCGTTGTGCCTTGGGCTATCTCTAAAACCCTTCCAGCAGCCGCAAGGCAACTTAGGATTTAGTTAAAATATAATGACCGACAAAGATAAGGGATTCTGCAATGGACATTTCTGGCTAATTACCTGTCATAAGCCAACCATACCCAACCCCAAGCACTGTGGTGCCCAAATTTCAAACTCAGGACCTTTTGGGCAGAATTCTAAAGCCTTCTCAACTGCACCACGTGCTCGTTTTCTTGCCGGTTTTTATCGGGAATATATACTATGGTGAGAAGGCGCTCTCCGATAGGTTGCCGGACATACCCATCCCGTTGTGCCTAGGGGCAAAATCTCCGGCCCCGCCAGCAGCCGCAAGGCTGCCAAGCATAAAGACTGAATAACATGACCGACTAAGACAAGGGAGACAGGAATGGCCATATCTGGCACATTATCCGTCATCAGCCAACAATACACCACCCCAGGCACTGCGGCGCCCAAGGCTTGAACTCACGATCTTTTGGGCAGAGGTCTTACGCTCTACCCATGGCGCCACGAGCTCGTTGTCTTGCCGGTTTTGATCGGGAATATTAACCATCGTAAGTATGAGCTCTCCGATCGGTTACAGGACTCACCCTGCACGTTGTGCCTTGGAGCTACCTCACAAGCCCCGCCAGCAGCCGCAAGGCAGCTAAGATTATAGGCAGAATTTAATGACCGACAAAGACAAGGGAGTCTGGAATGGACATTTCTGGCTAATTAGCCGTCATAAGCCAACCATACCCAACCCCAAGCGCTGCGGCGCCCAAGGCTCGAACTCCTGATCTTTTTGGCAGAAGAGTAACGTTCTACCCACTGTGCCACGATCTCTTTGTCTTGCCGGTTTTGATCGGAAATATTAACTATGGTAAGTAGGCCCTCTCCGATCGGTACCAGGACTCACCCGTCCCGTTGTGCGTATGGGCGATCTTTCAAGCCACGCTAGCAGCCACAAGGCTGCTAAGAATATAGGCTGAATAACATGACCAACAAAGACAAGGGAGACTGGAATGGCCATTTCTGGAATATAAGCCGCCATCAGCAAGTCATACACCACCCCAGGCACTGTGGCGCCTGAGGATCGAATTCGCGACCTCTTTGGTAGAAGTCTTAAGCTCTACCCACTGCGCCACATGCTCGAGGTTTTGCCGGTTGTGATATGGAACATAATTTATGGTATGTAGGCGATCTCCGATCGGTTACAGGACTCACTCGTCCCGTTGTACCTTGGGGCTATCTCTTAAACCCTTTCAGCAGCCACAAGGCAACTTAGGATTTAGGCAGAATATAATGACCGACAAAGATAAGGGAGTCTGCAATGGACATTGCTGGCTAATTAGCTGTCATAAGCCAACCATACCCAACCCCAAGCGCTGCGGTGCCTAAATCTCGAACTCAGGACCTTTTGGGCATAAGGTTAAAGCCTTAACAACTGCACCACGTGCTCGTTGTCTTGCCGGTTTTTATCGGGAATATATACTATGGTGAGAAGGCGCTCTCCGATAGGTTGCCGGACATACCCATCCCGTTGTGCCTAGGGGCAAAATCTCCGGCCCGCCAGGAGCCGCAAGGCTGCCAAGCATAAAGACTGAATAACATGACCAACTAAGACAAGGGAGACAGGAATGGCCATATCTGGCATATTATCCGTCATCAGCCAGCCATAACCAACCCTAAGCTCTGCCACGCCCAAAGCTTAAACTCACGATATTTTGGGCAGAGGTCTAACGCTCAACAGCCTGTACCACGAGCTCGAGGTCTTGCCGGTTGTGATCTGTAACATTAATTATGGTATGTAGGCGATCTCCGATCGGTTACAGGACTCACTCGTCCCGTTGTACCTTGGGGCTATCTCTTAAACCCTTCCTGCAGCCGCAGGGCAACTAAGGATTTAGGCAGAATATAATGACCGACAAAGACAAGGGAGTCTGGAATGGACATTTCTGGCTAATTAGCCGTCATAAGCCAACCATACCCAACCCCAAGCGCTGCGGCGCCAAGGCTCGAACTCCCGATCTTTTTGGCAGACGAGTAACGTTTTACCCACTGCGCCACGATCTCGTTGTCTTGCCGGTTTTGATCGGGAATATTAACTATGGTAAGTAGGCCCTCTCCGATCGGTTACAGGACTCACCCGTCCCGTTGTGCGTAGGGGCGATCTCTCAAGCCACGCCAGCAGCCACAAGGCTGCTAAGAATAAAGGCAGAATTTACATGACCAACAAAGACAAGGGAGACTGGAATGGCCATTTCTGGCATATAAGCCGCCATCAGCAAGTCATACACCACCCCAGGCACTGCGGTGCCCAAGGCTTGAACTCGCTACCTCTTTGGTAGAAGTCTTAAGCTCTACCCACTGCGCCACGTGCTCGAGGTTTTGCCGGTTGTGATCTGGAACATGAATTATGGTATGTAGGCGATCTCCGATCGGTTACAGGACTCACTCGTCCCGTTGTACCTTGGGGCTATCTCTTAAACCCTTTCAGCAGCCACAAGGCAACTTAGGATTTAGGCAGAATATAATGACCGACAAAGATAAGGGAGTCTGCAATAGACATTGCTGGCTAATTAGCTGTCATAAGCCAACCATACCCAACCCCAAGCGCTGCGGTGCCCAAATCTCGAACTCAGGACCTTTTGGGCATAAGTTTAAAGCCTTAACAACTGCACCACGTGCTCGTTGTCTTGCCGGTTTTTATCGGGAATATATACTATGGTGAGAAGGCGCTCTCCGATAGGTTGCCGGACATACCCATCCCGTTGTGCCTAGGGGCAAAATCTCCGGCCCGCCAGCAGCCGCAAGGCTGCCAAGCATAAAGACTGAATAACATGACCAACTAAGACAAGGGAGACAGGAATGGCCATATCTGGCATATTATCCGTCATCAGCCAGCCATAACCAACCCTAAGCTCTGCCACGCCCAAAGCTTAAACTCACGATATTTTGGGCATAGGTCTAACGCTCAACAGCCTGTACCAAGAGCTCGAGGTCTTGCCGGTTGTGATCTGTAACATTAATTATGGTATGTAGGCGATCTCCGATCGGTTACAGGAATCACTCGTCCCGTTGTACCTTGGGGCTATCTCTTAAACCCTTCCAGCAGCCGCAGGGCAACTAAGGATTTAGGCAGAATATAATGACCGACAAAGACAAGGGAGTCTGGAATGGACATTTCTGGCTAATTAGCCGTCATAAGCCAACCATACCCAACCCCAAGCGCTGCGGCGCCAAGGCTCGAACTCCCGATCTTTTTGGCAGACGAGTAACGTTTTACCCACTGCGCCACGATCTCGTTGTCTTGCCGGTTTTGATCGGGAATATTAACTATGGTAAGTAGGCCCTCTCCGATCGGTTACAGGACTCACCCGTCCCGTTGTGCGTAGGGGCGATCTCTCAAGCCACGCCAGCAGCCACAAGGCTGCTAAGAATAAAGGCAGAATTTACATGACCAACAAAGACAAGGGAGACTGGAATGGCCATTTCTGGCATATAAGCCGCCATCAGCCAGTCATACCCAACCACAAGCACTGCGGTGCCCAAGGCTTGAACTCACGATCTTTTGGCAGAAGTCTTAAGATCTACCAACAGCACCATGAGCTCGTTTTTATGTCGGTTTTCATCGGGAATATTAACTATGGTAAAAAGGGGCTCTCCGATCGGTAACAGGGCTCATTCGTCCCGTTGTGCCTTGGAGCTATCTCTCAAGCCCTAACAGCAGCCGCAAGGCAGCTCAGATTATTGGCAGAATAACATGACCGACAAAGAAAATGAAAAGTTTAATTTTCCATTTCTGCCTTATTAGCCGTCATCAGCCAGCAACACCCAACCCCAGGCGCTGCGGCGCCCAAAGCCGCAAGGCAGCTTATGATATAGGCAGAATAAACTGACCAACCTAGTCAAGGGAGACCGGAATGACCATTGCTGCCTTATAAGCCGCCATCAGCCAGCCATACCCAACCACAAGCGCTGCGGCACCCAAATCTCGAACTCAGGACCTTTTGGGCAGAAGTCTTAAGCCTTATCAACTGCAACTCGTGCTCGTTTTCTTGCCAGTTTTGATTGGGAATATATAATATGGTGAGTAGGCGCTCTCCGATCGGTTGCAGGACTTACCCTTCGCTTTTTGCCTTGGGGCAAAATCTCCGGCCCTGTCAGCAGCCGCAAGGCTGCAAAACATAAAGACTGAGTAACATGACCGACAAAGAATTGGGAGACAGGAATTGCCATTTCTAACATATTAGCCGTCATCAGTTAGCCACACGCCACCCTAATCACTGCGGCTTTCAAGGGTCGAACTCACGATATTTCGGGCAGAAGTCTTAAGCTCTTCCAACTGCATCACGAGCTCGTTGTCTTGCCGGTTTTAATCGGGAATATTACCCATGGTAGGGAGGCATCCTTCAATCGGTTACAGGGCTCATGCGTCCCATTGTGCCATGGGACTATCTCTCAAGCCCCACAAGCAGCCAAAAGGCAGCTAAGGATATAGGCAGAATAACATGACCGACAAAGTCAATGGAGACTGGAAAGGCCATATTTTGCCTTTTAAGCCGTCATCAGCCAGCCATAACCAACCCCAGGCGCTGCGGCGCCCAAAGCTTGAACTCACGACCTTCTGGGCAGAAGTATTAAGCCTTACCAACTGCACCACCAGCTCATTGTCTTGTCGGTATTGATCGGGAATATAAACTATGGTAAGTCGATGCTCTCCAATCGGTTGCAGGACTCACCCGTCCCGTTGTGCGTAGGGTCAATCTCTCAACCCCCGCCAGCAGCCGAAAGCCTGCTCAGAATAAAGGCCGAATAACATGACTAACAAAGACAAGGGAGACTGTAATGGCCACATCTGGCTTATTAGTTGTCATCAGCCAGCCATACCTAAGCCCAGGCGCTGCGGCGCCAAAGGCTTGAACTATATATCTTTTGGGCAGAAGTTAAAGCTTTACAAACTGCACCATTAGCTCGTTGTATTGCCGGATTTGATAGGTAACATTAACTATAATAACTTGGCGCTCTCCGATCGGTTACAGGACTCACTCGTCCGGTTGTGCCTTGGGGCTATCTCTCAAGCCCCGAGAGCAGCCGCAAGGCAGCTAAGGATATAGGCAGAAAAGCATGACCGACAAAGTCAAGGGAGACTGAAAAAGGCCATTTTTTGCCTTATGAGCCATCATTAGCTAGCCATACTAACCCCAGGCGCTGTGGCACCCGACGCTCGAACTCACGACTTTTTGGGGAAAGGACAAACGCTCTAACATCTGCGCAACGAGGTTGTTGTCGTGTTTGTTTGATAGATAATAATAACTTTGGTAAGTAGGCGCGCTCCAATCGGTTACTGAACACACTTGTCCCGTTTTGACTTGGGGCTATCTCTCAAGCTCCGCCAGGTGCCGAAAGGCAGCTAAGATTATAGGCAGAATAACATGACCGACAAAGACAAGGGAGACTGAAATAGCCATTTCTGGCTTATAAGCCATCATCCGCCAGCCATACAACACCCCAGGCACTGCGGCGCCCAAGGCTTGAACTCACGATCTTTTGGGCAGAAGTCTTACGCTCTACCTACTGCGCCACGAGCTCGTGGTTTTGCCGGTTTTGATCGGGAATATTACCCATCGAAAGTATGCGCTATCCGATCGGTTACAGGACTCACCCTTCCCGTTGTGCCGTGGAGCTATCTCTTAAGCCCCACAAGCAGCCGCAAGGCAGCTAAAATTATAGACAGAATAACATGACCGACAAAGACAAGGGAAACTGGAATGGCCAATTCTGGCTTATAAGCCGTCATCCGCTAGCAATACACCACCCCAGGCACTGCGGCGCCCAAGGCTTGAACTCAAGATCTTTTGGGCAGAGGTCTTACGCTCTACACACTGCGCCACGAGCTCGTTGTCTTGCCGGTTTTGATCGGGAATATTAACCATCGTAAGTATGCGCTCTCCAATCGGTTACAGGACTCACCCATCACGTTGTGCCTTGGAGCTACCTCTCAAGCCCCGCCAGCAGCCGCAAGGCAGCTAAGATAATAGGAAGAATAACATATCCGACAGTGAAGAGAGAAACTGGAATGGCCATTTCTGGAATATTAGCGGTTATCAGCCAGCCACACCCAACTCAATGCGCTGCGGAGCCCAAGGCTTGAACTCACGATCTTTTGGGCAGAAGTATTACGTTCTTACAACTGAACCACGAGCTCGTTGTCTTGCCGGTTTTGATCGGGAATATTCGCTATGGTAAGAAGGCGCTCTCCAATGGGTTACAGGACTCACCCATCCCGTTGTGCGTAGGGGAAAGCTCTCAATCCCCGCCAGCAGCCGCAAGGTTGCTAAGAATAAAGGCAGAATAACATGACCAACAAAGAAAAGGGAGACTAGAATGGCCATTTCTGTCATTTAAGCCGTCATCAGCCAGTCATTTCCAACCCCAAGGGCTGCGGCGCCCAAGGCTCGAACTCACGATCCTTTAGGCAGAGGTCTTAAGTTCTACCACTACGCAACGAGCTCGTTGTCTTGCCGGTTTTGATCAGGAATATCACCTAAGGTAAATAACCGCTCTCTGATCGGTTACAGCACTCACCTGTCCCGTTTAACCTAACGGCAATCTCTCAAGCCCCACCAGCAGCCGCAACGCTGCTTAGAATAAAGGAAGAATAAGTTGACCGACAAAGACAAGGGAGAATGGAATGGGAATTTCAGGCTTATTCGCTGTCATCAGACAGCCATATCCAAATCCAGGCATTTTGGTGCCCAAGGCTTGAACTCACGATCTGTTTTGCAGTAGTCTAACGCTCTGCCCACTGCGCCACGAGCGCTTTGTCTTGACGGTTTAGATCGGGAATATTAACTATGGTAAGTAGACATTCTCCTATCGGTTACAGGACTCACGCGTCCCGTTGTGCCTTGGAGCTATCTCACAAGCCCGCCAGCAACCGCAAGTAAGCTAAGAATAAAGGCAGAATAAGATTACAGACAAAGACAAGGGAGAATTGAATGGCCATTTCTGACTTATTAGCCGTCATCAGCTAGCCAAACCCAATCGCAGGAGCTGCGGCTCCCAAGGCTCGAACTCACAATCTGTTAGGCAGACGTCTAACACTCTACCAACTGCACCATGAGCTCGAAGTCTTGCCGGTTTTGATCGGGAATATGAACTAGGTTAAGTAGGCCCTCTCCGATCGGTTAAAAGGCTCATTCGTCGCGTTGTGCCCTCGGGCTATCTCTCAAGCACCGCCAGCAGCCGCAAGGCACCGTAGAATAAAGGTAGGATACCATGACCGAAACGGACAAGGGAGACTGAAATGGCCATTTCTGGCTTATTGACCATCATCAGCCAGCCATACCATACCCCAGGCGCTGCACGCCCAAGGTTTGAACTCACGATCCTTTGAGCAGAATTCTAACGCTCTACCATCTGCACCATGAGCTCGTAGTCTTGCCGGTTTTAATCGGGAATATGAACTATGGTAAGTAGGCACTCTCTAATCGGTAACAGGGCTCATTTGTCTCAGTGCCATGGGGCTATCTCTCAAGCCAAACCAGCAGTCGCAAGGCAACTAGGGATAAAGGCAGGATACTATTACCGACAAAGACAAGGGAGTCTGTAATGGCCATTTCTGGCATATTAGCCGTCATCAGCCAGCCGTACCCAACCCCATGTTCTGCGAAACCCAAGGCTCAAACTCACAACCTGTTGGGCAGTAGACTAACGCTCTAACCACTGAGCCACGAGCTCGTTGTTTTGTCGGTTTTGATCGGGAATGTTAACTATGGTACGTTGGCACTCTCCGATCGGTAACAGGGCTCATTCGTCCCGTTTTTCTTAGTGGCTATCTCTTACGCCCCACCAGTCGCCACAATGCAGCTAAGAATATAGGTAAAATATCATTACCGACAAAGACAAGGGAGACTGGAATGGGAATTTCAGGCTTATTAGCCATCATTAGAGAGCCTTAACCAAATCCAGGCATTGTAGTACCCAAGGCTTGAACTCACGACTTGTTGGGCAGTATTCTA
>WEDG01000949.1:0-30803 GCA_017591395.1 Schistocephalus solidus | reverse complement strand
CCGCTGCGGTACGGACGCTTTACAAACGGGCTGGAAACTCACTGAAGCGATGTCAAAGGCGACAGCTATTGAGCTCCATTATCTCTTTAACGAATGATGTTATCTATATATATATATATAAATATTCAACTTTATATTTGTCTGTTCGTCTGCACATACATACGTACGTCTTTAATTTTCAACTGATGGAATACCTGCAACCTCTACGTACGTTATGCCATGGAGCCTGTGTTCATGCAATTTCGAGCAATATAATGCAAAAAGGCCAATTTAGGTGTTCGTGAGTTTAATAGTTGTTATTGCAAATAGTTCGAAGGGAATAATCTCTCATATTAAAGTCGTTCACGTGGAAAAAAATAATTCACTGAATAGATTACTGGTACAAGATTAGTTTTGAAATTCACGTAAAGAAAAACTACGAAAAAAATCTGGTCAAAAAGAGTATGGCTCGTACCGAAACGCTCTGTAATCAAAACAGACATGAGAAAGGTCCTGTCAGTTCGAAATTTTGCCGCCAACTATGCAATAACTGTACTCGTTACGCAGTGTTTGAGGGACTGACCGAAATAATCTGACAACCGAGCGTGAACATTAAAAAGAGAATCGATCTGCTTTTAACTATTGAGGTCTTCGGTCAAAACCCGAGTGTGAATGCCTTTCTTTGTTTGGCGAAAATAATAATTATTCAATTCCGAATTTTTTCTGTTAGTGATATACATAGGTGGGCAGATATGCGTTGCCCTCATAGTGTGCGATGTTGAGCATTATTCCTTAAAGTTGTGGCGGTCTGCTTCCGCGGTCAACGCCGCCACCGCTGACTCATCATATCTTCGCCTGTCAAGCCTTTGCTACTCGGGCGTGACAACCTCTGCCTATGTGTGTGAGTAGATCGCAGGCTTGGGTAGCCGTGACGCCGATCGATATTTATCTCTTCATCGATTGGTTGTAGCCGTATAGACTTCGCAGCTGGGCGGGCAATAAAAAAGGCGGAAATGGTTGGCGATATGACTTGCCTGGAGAGACGGCTTACGGCAACTACGTTCAGAACTCTTGTAAGCTCTTCTACTCGGTAAAAGCTTGTCCTAACTAATCCATCTTCTATGACTTCTGATTTGGGAAACATTCGTGTTGTCGAACTCAGGACTTCGACATAGTAATGCGTTTCCAGATCAGAAGTTGAGGAGCTGCATCCGCCTGGGCAGCTCTAATCTAGCCAGAGTGTACAGGTGACTCTTGTCAAGAGCTGGAGGGATTGGAATTAACTGAATTGAAATATATGCGACAAAGAGAGCCGGCGTGGCTTTTTAGGAGCGGTAGGCCTAAACAGGCGGTTTCAGTGTTCCACGGATGTATCGAAGTAGGATGGTTGACAATTGGAAGGCTCCCGGTTCAGAAGGCTGGGAGGGCAGTTATATGGACAAGTCTTTAATGAGGCGGAAAGCGTAAAAGTAGCCCTGTAGTGACCCAGCTCCGTGCGCACATGGAACGCCGAACTACATGCACATGTGTGCCAGCGGCTGTCTGGTCTTCGAAAATCCTGACTATCCAAACCAGCCAATCGTCTTCAAGGCTGACTCACGCATGACCGCGCTAGAGGCGCCGTTCTCACACTTGAGGATGTGGCTCTCGCGGCCCGGACGTGCCCTCGTCCGGCAGCCAACTTCCTCCAAATCCTTCTGCGATAGTTCTGTACGGAATGCACTATCATCCCAACTGGTGTCCCACTTCTCTTTTCATACGGAACCCGACCAGAAGGTCGTAGCGCCTAGGGCCTTTCCTAATAATTTAAGCTGCTGCAATGGCCCCCACTAGCATCCTCAACAGAGAAGTTCGTGTGTAGCGTTGAGATTGTCAGACCCCACAAAAACCTAGCGCTTATGTCTTTGTCTGAGCTGCGTCCGCCTGCAACCAAGCAGCGAAGGACGTAGGGTGATCGGCCTCGAGCTCTCGAAAGCCAACCGGAAAAAGTTTTTACGTGGCTCCAGTGGCGCATTTGCAGCGAGCGTGATGCGGATAGGAAGGTGATGCAAGTCGGTTGACGCATTGGTGATCGCAGGAAAAAAACTGCCACAGATGCACTCGAGCACAGCTTTACCCACGTTTTTTTGCCGATTATGGCTGAGTCAGCAGACCATGCAGCAAATACAGTGGACCTTTTCGATCTGAAATTACACGTAACATCGACAGGTGTTTGGCAATACTTCACGTAACTTTCATCGTCTAGGGCTTGTAGTGACGTTGCTTATATAAACCTGGATTCTTTCGCCCGCTGACAGCTAGCACGCTTCGGACATGCACCACAGTCTGGGTATATTAGTTGAAACCGATTTTTTTCTGGAGTTGGAAAGCCACAGCGGTTACCTAATACGCGTCTCAAAAACAAGCTCCATAATGTGAGCCTGGTAGTTGTTGTTTACCGACCACATTTTGATCTGGCAGATCAAGCTTTCTTTTCATATTTTCTTCGGGATATATGCCCGGGTTTCGCAGGTAGTGGCACGGTAAGTACAAATCAATAACCATCTCCATCGTGGTATTTGCCGCAGTTAACCAAACTGAAAAGATCAGCTCATGCAAATTCCGCCGAAGTGAACAGACTACAGACGCAGGGAAATAATTTTCTCTCAGATCACCTGAAGGAGAGTAGATCCCTTGAATTACTCATTTTCATTTGGCCATGACTGGGCAACGCGGGGTTTTATGTGAACCACTTAATGTTGTACTGCAGAAGGCCAGTTGTTGCTTAACTGTTTTAAATTACAGGAAAAGGGGAGGTTTCTATACCTGGCTCCGATTTCCTATTGTTGAACGAAAATAATGTTTACTTCAAACATTCCCCCTCAAAAATAAATTTCGGCTTCTTTAACTGCTCCACTGTTATTTTCAACGCCAATAGGCTCATTTATAGGAGAACGAACTCTTAAAAACTTCCGTCCCGTAATTTCCTCACCCAACGAACATGTATAAAATGCAATTTTCTTAGACTGTTCACAGGGCATTTAAAAGATGGTTTGCGCTGTACGATTACATTATTCTCGCTGCAGCCGAGAATGTACATATGAGCCCCTCATAATATCTGCTGTTAAGCGCATTTATTAGGAAGTCTGACTACGAAATCGATGATAATAAAGCATTACCGGTAAGCATTTGGGTAATAAGTGCGTGAAAGCGAGGGCAGAACCAAAACAAACTCTTTTCATATAGTACCACTGCAATAGGTATCCGGATTATCGCTCACCTCGCATCAACTGGCGTCGAAAAAAACATGAGTTCAAAGGTATTTCAGTTTTTTTCGATGGAGTCGTCAACACTATGGCCAATTTCGGGCTTTCGTCTTGAAAGAAGAAGAAGAAGAAGAAGAAGGAGAAAATGCCGATATTTACTGGCTGCAGCTTAATTTGTGCTCATTATATCACACATGTGATCGGTTTCCTCCCCAGCACACTGCTTTCAATCGAATTTTTTTTTAAGTTCTAGATCAGGAGGATCATTTTTACCGCGTAATTCCTGTCTGGGTGTTACGGTTTTATACGTGAGCAACCTTATCTTCTTGGTAAGTCGATTAAGAAACGAGCTACAGTCTACTCGATCAATTTTTGACTGCATAAATAATTCCGAGCGGTGGTTTTTTACAAAGATCTTTGAGGATCAACGGCAGTTCACGTCATAGTCTCCATAGCACGGACACCTTCAGACTTTTCAGAGTATAAACATTTTAACGTAGTGCAGATGTTTTAAGGCTATAAAGGAAACGGCACGTTACCTGGCGAAAGTATTCGACATACGTTCCTCAGAAGGGCATTAACTATCTACAACGCAATAGAAGTCTAAACAGAAAAACCACTAAATTCGCAACGTAATAGAAACTGGAGTACTGCGTGATTTCCAAAACACAGACAAGTAAAGAGAGAGAAAGAGAGCGATTCGCGTTATTTTTAAAGTAACATTTAAAATTTCCAGTGTGGATAAAAACTGGTACGTAAAAGTGATAATACCGGAAGAAAGCAAATGAGACAAAGTGACCGAAAGCTGCAGCTCTCAGCATCAGGAACAATTGTCTGTGAACGAGTCGCAAAATTGGCTCCAGATTGTCTTCTTTCAAAATGGTGCTAGCTTCATTTGCAACTGACCTCATTTCAACAAAAAAGTGGTGAATAGCAATGTCTAAGGAAAAACATGGGTCAGCATGTACACATTCGAAAATTCCCATGTGAATGGAGGAGAAAAATATATTTGAGCTCCATTTCAAAAGCCCGCCATTAATAGACAAGCAGCTTATCAGTAGACATGTTTTTATGAGTAAAGATTGGTCGGGCACCGGACGATGACGAGGAACTCGAAAGCTCAAAAGAATAAAAAAACGTTTCGTCGCTCAATCAGGCCTATTTCTTTTAACAAAAAAAACCGGGGACTCACAGCTTCAACCAGCAGATCACATAATTATTTACTTTCTACGTCCATGAACAAAAGGCCACTATGAGGTCATCAAACCTTCCTAGACCGTGTTTAGCTGGAGTCACTGTAAAAAGATATATGCTAATTTTTTACCATGACAACCGCACATCTTCGTTCACTGGCTTTGAAAGTTTTAAAGTTACTCGCTGTTGACGTTATTATCTAGCCTGTTTACTTAAGGCCAAGAAACCTAATTTAAAATCGATTATTTTATACGGAATTATCACCAAACAATTGGCTAGTTTCATTTCAGTTCAGAGTCCTGGCAAATTTCCGACTCATTGAGAGACGGACCTATGTACAGTACGTGCCCTATCTCATGAAATCTCATGGATTTCATGAGATAGGTAACGTTATGTGAAATCAGCCCACACACAGTCCAAAGTTTTACAGGAGTAAAAAAAGGGCCGTTATTAAAAAGAAGGCATATTATGGTTTAAAATTTAATATTGCATTGTTTAGAAATACTATTTTGTTTTAGAAAAGTGGCAAATTCCGAAAACGTAAAAAATTGGGCTAGCTAATTAAACTGAAGTTTTAAATGCACAGAATGCTTGTCCATGTAAACGAACTAGTAAATAAAACATCACAAGTAAACTTACTTTTGAAAATAGTCCTTTAGTGTATCTTCCACGGTAGTATTCTTCCAGATTAAGGACAGTGGAAAGTACGGCCGTTACCAAACAGCCTTAATTTCGAGTATGTATTCCAACATGGTTTCACGAGAATTGACGGTTTCTTCCGTTTTTACATTGTTAAAGATGCGTTTGACTAAGGCAAACAGACTTTCGCTTAATCGCGTCGGCAGAAACGCCACAGGAATAAAATATTTCACAAGCTGACCTGCTGATAGGCCTGACAGTGACTAATAAATTTAAATAGAAATTTTTAGGTGAAATGGTAAACGTACCATTTTTATGCATATTAAGAGGACTTTCCTTTTGTTAAAAATGCTTCAGATGTATTTCGGGTGTTTGATTAGGATAAGTTTAAATTGTCCTTTAATTATTGGTAAATACTTTACGTTTTTTTCTGTACTTTCTGTGTTTTTTACATTGTTAAAAGCTGCGTTTGACTAAGGCAAAAAGATTTTCAGCTTAATCGCGTCAGCAGAAACGCCACAGAGCAATATTTCACAAGCTGACCTGCTGATAGGCCTGACAGTGACTAATAAATTTAAATAGAATTTTTAGGTGAAATGGTAAACGTACCATTTTATGCATATTAAGAGGACTTTCCTTTTGTTAAAATTCTCCAGATGTATTTCGGGTGTTGGACTAGGATGATTTTTAAAGCGTCCTTGAAATATTGGGAAATACTTTACGTTTTTTTGTGCTTTTCTATCTTTTTGTCCATAAATGGAGATTCTGTTGTATGTGCTTATCAAAACCTTCAAAATTAGATGTTTCTCAAAAGGCATTTACCGAAATAGTGCGTTCTGAGACAGCCTTCCTATTGCAGCTGACAACTCGTTGCAGAGAAGAGTAAAGGCCCCAACTGCAATTAATAGGACTAAGATTGATTTAAAAACTCTTATAATAAGTGATCTCTTTAAAAAAAGCACTTTTAATTAGATATTTGGTTGTCGAATATCTGTGTACTCAGCCGTTTTCCAAGATCAAGTCAAGAAAAATAAAGGGGAAAAATTGACTGGCTTTTTCAATATTGCTGAAAAATAAGGGATACAATATCTGCTGAAAAGGAAAAGAACTCACTTATTTCTTTATATTGGAGTGTTTTTCGCTATATTTGCTTACTTTTTGGCCCAGTTATGAGATTGCAAATGCACAAACAATTGTTCGAATATATACTAAGATTTTGCCAAGAAATGTCAATCTTCTGTTCTTTCCGTTTCAATTTTCCATATTCATTAATAGTCATTTGCAGATAGATATTGTCTGGACATCTTTCGCGTACTGCGTCACAGAGGAAAATGACGGCATGTGGCGCCTCTTGGTACATATGATTGTTTCCAGTCCTAATTATCGGTGTGGTAAAACCACAAAATATACTCACACAAGTTTATTACTGAGTTTTTTGACATAAGACGCACAACTTTGCAAAACCTAATTGTTAAAACTAAATCCGTCCTTTTTTTTCCGAAAACAATGCGATTTCTCATATCTCCATTCACCTGATTTTCATGAACGCAAGATCAAATTTTCCATTTTCTGAAGCGATATTTTAAACACTTTTCGGGTTTATATCAATATTCCTCTATATAAAAATGCACATAAACAAGAAGAATTGGTCCAGAAGGTGCAATAACGTAGAAAAACGCCCGGAAATCAAGTAACATCAGATTTGGCTCCATTTTGCCCAGTTGTGCCTTCAATAAACAGATCTGAAATGAACTCTTCCTTAGCAAACAGAATGTTACGCTTCAAATCTGGGCAAAAAACACAATTAACAACATCAAATGTCTGCCAGACTGTCATCTTGAATTTTGCGGATGACATTTCATTGGTTAGGCAATCTTCTGTTTTTACCAATGTCAATATATATATATATATATATATATATATATATATATATATATATATATATTGATAAGGTGGAACGACAAAGACAAAGGGAGACCGGAATGGCCATTTCTGGCTTATTAGCCGTCATCAGCCAGTCATACCCAATCCCACAAAACAACGAGCCCGTGGCTCAATGGTGAAACGTTTGACTCAAATACCAAAGGTTGCGGGTTCGAAACCCAGGTGTGCCACACTTGGGATTGGGTATGACTGGCTGATGACGGTTAATAAGCCAGAAATGGCCATTCCGGTCTCCCTTGTCTTTGTCGGTTCCATTCCATCATATGCTACACGTCGCTATGCGACTGCCTGTGAGTACTCTAGTCTGAGTTCCTGGGCACAACGGAACATAAATGTTCCTTAAGCAGATCGGTAAGCCACACACTATAATATATATATATATATATATATATATATATATATATATATATATATATATATATATATATTATGATAGTGAGGTGTTCACCGATCTGGCTAAGGAACAGGTTTGTGCTGTACAGAATAAACTATCCTCCCAACCGGCATCCCACTTCTTATCTCCTTCTACGGAAGCGGACCAGAACGTCGTGGCGGCTAGGGTCTGCCCCAATAACTTAAGCTGTTTCGATAAGTACTATTAGTACTGTTGCTACTAAGGCGAATACTTCTACTGCTAGCATCGCTTCACTCAGTATGGAGTTTGCCTGCCATGTGTTAAGGCAGTAAGAGGGAGAGAATATACCACCGTTGAGGAGGAACTAAATCAAAGTCTTTAAAAGATGGATTTTATTAGCGGGGAGATTCGCACAAGCGCCGACAGGGGCAAGGCATGCTGAGGGTGGTAGGTGATGCAAGGCTGTAAGTATGCTGTCTGGGTAGGCGGGTTTTTGTCGGCGAGAACAAATAGAAGCAGAAACTAGGCAATGCAGTAGGCGAAATGGAGCCGGTTTCACATTCAGGAAGGCTTTGAAGGGCTAAATCGTAAGTTAAGAAGATTTTGGCTTTACGGCGGAGGGTTGGGTATCAGGAAGGGGTTATTCAAGATAAAGATTTGCTGGGACCGAGGTTGGAAATTCAACGAGGCCCTACGCGGATTTAAGGGACGAGCTACAGGGGCAAGAATCCTCTGGTGCTCATTTGTCAGGCAACCGTGGTGCCTGGGCAGACGGTTGAAATTCAAACATATTGTATCGACTGCAACAACAACAACAACAACAACAACAACAACAACAACTACTACTACTACTACTACTACTACTACTACTACTACTACTACCACCACCAACAACAACAACAACAAGAACAACAAAAACAACAACAGCACCACTCCTAATACTAGCATGTAGTGAGTCAACGCCCCTTGCATCTTGAACGCTGAACCTCTCGTGTCTACATGCACGCGCACACCAGTGGCTGTCTGCTCCTCGAAAATCCTGGATTTATATGCCAACCAATCACCTTCAAAGCTAACTCACTCAGGACCTCGGTGGGGGGCCACGCAACGACCGCACGGTTTCACACACTTGGGAGACGTCGCAGATGCTGCGGATGGCCCTCGTCCGGCAGTCAACTTCCTCAAACCCCTTCTCCGATAGTGCTGTAACATGCAAAGCAATGCAAATAGCGACTGCGTTATCATGTCAGCGCACTCGGTGTTTACTGTAAAAGAAAAGTCAACCTTAGAGGGATCTATGCTGTGAGCGAAGATGTTCAATCTCCCCACATACACATTTTAAATCACCTTCTGTTGCCCGAAGCGAACAGAATTAGCCGCCAAAAATTGCGCCTTTCTTTGCGTAGGCTGCACCAACCTGAACCACACCCAGCCTTTTCTAGCAACCTTACCTAACCCAGCTTTCCAGCTGAGAGCGTAGCAAAACAATTCGGACAACGCCTTAGCGCGCACTGTGGCTACTTCTGCAAATGCAAAATTCATTCACTCGCCCGTGGCACCGAGCGGTGATGCATTCAACAAAATCCATCACGCGCTTTGATCGAAAGCTGTAAATAGGCTTTCACAGCAGCAAACGCGAAATATGGGCTTGCGTAAATGCAAATACTGTGATGTCAACACTCTTTGGCTGGACATCCACCGAGCATCAACGGCGATCGCACTTGCTTCAAATTACTGCATCAGTATTGCATACACGCATCTATTACTTGATTACGCATGCTTATCTAAGGCAATTTATCTGTCTGATAAAAATCCCACAAATGTTTGAAACCCAAGGATTTTGACGAGCTCCTCCCGATAGGTTCTGTATAACAGACTGTGTCTCTATGACAACCTTCCGAAAAGGCTGGTAATGTTTCACAAAAAAATAGAAGCTTTGCTTTAATTTTATTAAAAATATTCCATATTTTTTTAAATATAAAAACGGTCACAATGACGATAACTAGAGGAGGGATAACTGTTTTATGTAGAAAAATCAAAAAGCTCCGAAGGAAAGGCATATAAACTAAAAAGCTTTCTTTCGGATTCTGATGAAAGAGTCAGCATGCCAATGGGTATCCTCTGACCTGAGAGCTGTTTCTGATTTGGTTGAAGGTTACACTTCGTCAATTGAGGTTGTACTCAACCTGTGGCGTTTATCCGTCAAGAGTCACACCAGGAGCACTGTTCTGAGCAGCGCAGGAGGTTGAATTCGAAAGATGACCTGGCAATCCGTTAGTCTGCTCATGAGGATATTTTGGGGGCATCAATGTTCAACCGCATTTCCCAAGTTTCTGGTTTGTTCTCGGCAGGAAGGCCATATTTGTAGAATTCCCATGATCACCTTACTTCGATCTTACTTGATAAAAAAAACGAATTCACGAGGGCAGAAGAAAAGGAGCAACAGTTGCTGCGTCTCCAGCTGCTGCCTGATTTGTCTAGCCAGCGAATTTTCAAAGGTGAATTAGAAGCAACGATCGACAGAACGGCACACAGCTTCGCAGTTCTCCCGACAACCATCCGCTGGCTCACAAACACAACTGGATGAAAGCACTCTTCAAACGAATTCGGACCCATTTCAGTACTCTGAAAGAAAAAGCACACGAGACTCGAGAGCTCCACAACCACTTCGAGCGGAACGGCTATCCAAGGGTTTTGGCCTCCGAAGGAGCAAATAAGAAACAGAACCCATGCTATGGCATGTCCTGCCATACTTTGTTTGAGCCACGTGTGAAACACTGGGAGGGCTCAGTGGGATTCGAACCTATGCCAGCAGGGGGAAGGCTTTGGTACAGCCAACGCTCTAGCCAACTGAACTACAAGCCTCCCACCGAGAGCCGTGAGTTTAACCACACTTGGATCAATTTACCAATCGAAAACTGGCACCATTGCGTGTACCAAAGCTTTGAACTAATAATGAAAAACTCTAAGCGAATTTATAACTTAAAGGAAAGATGAAAAGTAATATAACTTTGCTTAGAAATACGAACTTTTTTAAAAAGTGGTAAATTCTGAAAACAGGAAGAATAACTGTAAATGCTAGGAATAAATTTAAATTGAATTGTCAGGTGATAGCGTAAGCATGCCATTTTATGCATATGAAGAAAACTATCCTTTCGTCAAATTTCTTTATAGGTATTTCTGGTATTGGATTACCATTAGTTTCAGATCCTCCTTGAAATTCCGGTAAATATTTCACGCTTTTCACTGTTTTAAGTCCATTGACAATAAATTTAGATCCCGTTCTATGCGCTTATCAAAACCTTTAAAATAATATTTTTCTCAAAAGCATTTACCGAAGTAGTCAACTTTTGGATATTCTATCTAATGGGGATGACTGTTTGCAACATATCTGTAGATTCGCGCAGCATAAAAATTAATTGCCGAGAAAAATGAACATCCGCAAGAAAAGTCGACAATTAGTATGCCTGTAATCATTGAAAACTTTTTAAAATAAGTTGCCTGTTTAAAAAGTGCATTATTTAGATACGTTGCTGACGAATATATGCGAACTTTGCCTCTTTTCAACGTTAAGTCCGAGTGAAAATGTGGACGTTTTATCAGTTTTGCGACTTCCCCGAAAACAAGTGATACGTTTTCTGCTGAAAATGAAAGAACTCACTTCTCGCTTTATATTTGAACGTTTCTCGCCATTATTTTACTTTAATGCTCCGTTCTAAAACGACTTCAAATACACAACAGAGCATCCGAGTATAAAGTAAGATTTTGCAAAGACTGCTAATCTGTCGATTGCACTTCTAAATTCTGGATAAGCGGAAACTATATTATGCAAACAGTATCTTACCACATGCTTCCAATTTAACGGAGGTTGTTCTGGGCGTCCATACCCACAGTCTTCATTTTCGCTGTACTAAAACAAAAAATACTAGTAGACAATTATATTCCCGCGTTTTATAGAAAAAAACATCACTAATTTGTTCCTTTGACCCACTTTTGAAAACCTTGGCGGCCTCGGTGGGATTCGAACCGATGCCAGCAGGGGGAAGGCTTTAGTACAGCCAACGCTCTAGCCAACTGAGTTACGAGGCCATCACCGGGAGCCGTGAGTTTAATCACTCTTCGGTCAAGTTACCCGCCCAGCCAACTGCAACCTATAGAATCCACCAATTCTGATGCACTTAACTGACTTCCCAAGCAGGATTTCCTAAGCAATCAATCTAGCATCCACCAGAAAAACTTCCTTGTGGCACTTCATAAGAGACCGGCCGTCAGGTTGTCTTTCTAGTTGCCATCCGGAATTCGCTTTCTTCTTCTTCTTATGATCTATTTCTCACCAAGCGAGTTGTATGGATTGACAGCACATTGCTTATTGGTCTCACATCACCCATTTTTTTTTAGTACTCCCTGGCTCTTTCCTTTTCACTTGATTTTCCCATCCGGAATTCGCTTTCTTCTTCTTCTTATGATCTATTTCTCACCAAGCGAGTTGTATGGATTGACAGAACATTGCTTATTGGTCTCACATCACCCAGTTTTTTTTAGTACTCCCTGGCTCTTTCCTTTTCACTTGATTTTCTAAAATTACATTTGACCCACTTGTGAAAAACTCGGTGGCCTCGATGGGATTTGAAATCACACCAGCAAGTTGAAGGCTTTAGTACAGCCAACGCTCTAGCCAACTGAGCTACTAGGCCCCACCAGGAGCCGTGAGTTTAAGCACACTTGGGTCAAGGTACCCGCCCAAGCATCGTCACGTCCTTAAAAATTCAAATCCATATGATAGAAGACGTGCATAAAAGTATTGTTTCTTGCAAGTATTCAGTGATAATTTACGTCTTCTTTCTACTAAGACAAAGGATGTTTTTCCAATCATCGAAATTTTTTTATTATAAAATTTTCAAAACCGTGAAAGTCCCTTCGTAAAGTATCATATCTGTCCATTTATAAATGCTACTTTTAAAGCATACAAAATGGTTCAAATTTACTGCAAAATTTTATTAGCCTGGTTAAGTTGATAGGGAAAACCCTAACCACGATAACCTTCAGGCCCGGCTCCGTAGAAGGAGATAAGAAGTGGGACGTCATTTGGGGGGGATAGTTTATTCTGTACAGCACTGTTGGAGAAGGGATTGGATGAAGTAGGCTGCCGGACGAGGGCACGTCCGGCCACCGCGTCTGCGACGTCCCCCAAGTGTGTGTGAGACCGTGCGGTCGTCACGGGGCATCCAGGGCGGTCAGTGGTAGGTCATCCTTGAAGATGATTGGCCGGTATGGACAGCCAGGATTGTCGAGGGCCAGACCGCCACTGGTGAGCACGTGCATGTTGACGCGAGAGGTTCAGCGTTCAGCAGGTGCACTACGATGGCGCATGATATTCCTTACATGGAAGGTTTACGGGTCGTGGTTTGGATGCCCTGAAGGCAAATGTAGCACCAGGTCACGTGCAAAATAATAAAGGAATTGAAAAAATTTTTCCAAAACTAAAAGATAGCATTTTTTCCAGCATAACATTGAAAGAAGACGTAATTTGCCACCAATTGAGTGCAGGGAGGAATATTTTGACAGTTTACTGCAAAAAATTACTTAACTTTACAAAGGTGCTGAAAATACATTTGAAAAAGGCCATAATCCTAAAGCAGTCATTTTTTTTAAAAATTGTAGTTCGTGCTGGCCTTCGCAAAGTAGCTGGTTCAAAACCAGCATCCCATCGTAAATAATAGAGCTCAGGAGTATTCTGCTCGAAAGACATACTGTCACGGCAAGAAACGTCTGGTTTTTTTACCGGATCTGTTGCAGGTGTGGACAAAGCAACTACGTCGGAGAAACCGGGAGATTACTCCGGAGGTTAATAGCCGAGCATGCAGCTGCGGTGGGTAGGAATGACGCTAACTTTCAGGTTACAGCACACTTGACGGGACCCGGCCATAGTTTTAAGTTTGATAAGGCGGAAATCCTTACAAGAGGTGATAGCCACGTGATCCGGGAGCTGCTCGACTCATGGTTCTCAGGCCCACAGTTCATTACCAAGCGCAATAAACTCCGATTTCGACGGCAGCCTTCAAAGCCACTGCTTGACACAAAGGGCTGGACTGCTAAGTCTTGCCTCCTAAACGGGCCACGTGGTAGATGCGTTGGACCAACACGGGGGCCACATTAGGGCACGGCAGGCGTTATTCGGGTTGCGCTCCCATAACAAATGCCGAACATGGAGTGTGGTGGCACACCTAGGTGCGGCAAAAGACTTAGGGGACACAGCCGCGCCAGCTACCTGCGTCCTCTCCAGCCTCCGGTCTTCTTGACTCTGTCATGACACCGGGTTCAGGTGGGGGAGGAGGGAGAGTGCGGTAGCTGCAGCGCAAGGCTACTATCACTTAAAACTAATTCACGCGCAAGTCACCGTCCCTGCTTCACTTTCCCATGGAGCATACGGTGGACATCGTCAGACTACGACAGTCGAACTGTCAGACTGCTAAGATCTCGCAGGTCTGATGCAGTGACCTAGAGGCTACATGTTACTTGTCTGGATACTGCAACAACACGCAGTCGTTGTACTCCAAAGTGACAGGGGGTCTTAAAGTATCCAACAAAAACTGGATCTTTCACAATTTCCAGCTTTTACTCTGCATCCCTTCTTAACCGTGACTTATGGCCTCCGCACGCACATATGAAAGAACCACTTGGATTATATTACCTATTACATTCTACTTAGATCACGCACGCATTACTTCGCAATACTAGTAAGCCCATGGTAACTAAACTACGTTTACTTTCGTTTGTAGGTCTTAAAAATTGTCATAGTCACACCCTGAGGTCGTATTTTCTAATCAAAATGCATTTTATACTTTTTGTTCCACATCATGATGGGACAGCATATGTCAGGGATATGCAGGAATACATGAAAATAACTACAGAAACCACACAGAGAGCAATCTGAAAAACGAAATTACGAATTAGTGGGAATGTCAATTCGTCTAAAATGTGCATGGATTGGTAGAGCTTTTTATAATTTAACCACCTCCCTTTCTTTAAGTGAAAAATTTTGCCAAAGCAATAAATCATTATAAACTAGGTGGAAGAAATTAAATTAGTACGTATTTCTTGGCGAAAAGAGACTGGATTTATGCAAGGCTTGCAAAGTAACAGGTCGACCGCCGTTACCGGCGACGTCCACCTAGTGCCCGATGGCGAAGTGGTCGCAGCGACAGTGAATTGAGCTAGAATAAGTTTGTAGTGATAGTGGACATGCGCAGCATCTACCACACTCTGTCCTCCTCCTCTATTGCCTGGACTCGGTATCACGGCAGAGCCCAGAAGATTGGAGGTGGGAGAAGGCGCAGTTGGGCCGATCGCAAGGCTCAAGTTATCCCGTCCGGCGGCAGTCTTGCAAAGCCACTGCTGGGTGCCCCATGGGATATTAAAGCTAATCAGCTTTGATTATAGTGAGCAATATGCGCTGAGACGTCGACCTAAGTCTGCCTTCCCACTCCCAGACACCAGTCCACTGGGCAAGCCGGTTAGGTTTCATATGCGGGGAATGGGCACGGTTATTGAAAGAGCTCGCATGTGTGTCCCCCATTAATGACCTGTCCTGGCCGCCACCCTAAACAACACACCACCGTTTCACACAAAGGGGACGGATCGGTTTGATCTCACAGGTCTGAGATAGTGCCATAGAGGCTACAGGTTACTTGCCTGGGTACGGCAACAACACGCATATAGAACACAGTCATTGTACTACAAGTGACAGGGGTCTTCAAGTATCCAATAAAAACTGGTTCTTTCACAATTTCCAGTCTATACTCTACATCCTTTCCCTATAGTGACGTATTGATTCCGTACGTACGGATGAAAGAATAATGTCGATTATATTAATTATCACATAAGATGACGCAATCGCAACATATGTAGAGATTAAATATCCTATTTATATATGCAAAAGACTGAGAGAGAGGAGGGGTAATACGTATCGTTTTGAAATTTTCATTCCGAATTTTCGGCAAAATGGCTCCATTCACTGAGACCATAAGAAAAATCCAGCGATTACACAAGAATCAAAAGGTTAAAATGGCCAACTCCTGGGGACGCAGTTCCAATCTCAGTTTCTGAATTTTTGTCTCTTTACACGTGAGGTAGCGTACTAGAAAGGGTAACAGAGAGCTCAGATATGCCGATGTAAAGCAAGCAGGATTAAATCTATTACAGTCTCAAAGATAAATTGAATGTATATCAAATGCATTTTTTTCAAGTGGAGCTTTGCAGCATTTGTAAGTACTTCCAGCGTGAGCGGACACCAGGTAGATCTTTTTCCGGACACTCGAGAAAGTCATACTCATAAAAAGCACGACTTACTTGGAGAGCATTTTTCAAATTAATTTTTGAAACCCGTGTGAAATAGATTGGGCCTCAAAAACAAGCCACGCAGAAGATGCGCTGGACAAAAACGACGGGAATATCAGGGCATGACAGGTGCACCCGCTAAAGAATGCCACACATGGGGTTGTGATGGCACGCTTAGGCGCAGGCTCACGTCGCACTAACCATCTGCGAGGATTCCACCCCTGGATTCTCGACACCGGGCCCATGGGGTGAGGATGCGGAGGGGGAGGGGGGGGGTGGAGAGAGAGTGCGGTAAATTCTGCGCAGGTTTAACCTTAATTCGGGCTCCAATCAGCATCCGTGCTCCCACCCTGTTTTTGGCGCACACTGTGGACCTCGTCGGAATTGATGCTCGACCTGTCATAACTCAAATCATAGTTTGTGCAAAGGACGCCTAAACTACTCGTTTTTTATACAAAGCTGTGAGAAATTACGTTGTCTTCTTCCTGAATGGAGGCCATCTATTTGTTCTAAAGACTCAGTGCACTCCTGTATTACTCTAAATGGTTGTTGAAAAATATTCGTAGGGTTTCCAAGCAACATACTGTTGAGTTTCCATTTAAGGCAAAGCATTTATTGATTTTATGACACTAGGAGACCTTTACTAAAAACAACCCATGTTTGTAGGTTACGCTGCATGTTGTACGGGCATTTTAAAATAAAATGTAAAAATGTAGTGCTATTCAAATGGTCATTTTGGCTTCTGAACTTTCGCATTCACAATGTTGCAAAACGACCGACATATACCCACTACTTAAGTAGCATTTTCTAACGAGTATGGTTCTCATCGATGACTGGACGAAAATTATTTCTGACGCCAGCGTTCCGGTGTGCAGTAAAGTTTTGGGATTATGACAATGAGGAATAAGTCTAACATAAGTGATACTTCCCTGGCTGACATGATACACTGGAATTTCGAAAGACAATCTTCAAAAATATCTCGACCAACCGCAATATTTCTATAAGAAGGACATTTCCTCTCCCGTCTGCATTTTATATATTTTATTCATCTTAAAATTTTGATAATTCCTCCTGTAGCGAACGGTTATTTCTTATAGATCCTAGTTAATGGTGGGCTTTTCTGTGTAGTATCCAGTAATATCTGATATTGGAATGTTTGTTTTGTAAAAATTATGTTGTTCCCCACACTGCATTGAAATGCTGTGCCAAACGAATAAAAACCTCAGTTGAAGTAACCAAACTCGGTAGCTGAATTAAGTGATTCCTATATACACGGGCATATATGTATGTACCGACAGAGTGTCATAGAGCGTCACCTATCTTGACATATTTTCTAGAAACCCTCAAGCGGGATAATTTGCCAATAACCTTCTGAAAAGCGTGACATATTCCCATTGAAGAATAGCAGTGGATGGTTAGGCAACGGGTGACGAGAAAGAGCGCTTTGTCGATTGGCACGATAATTCGAAGAATAGTCAATAACTTGTTTATATGTTTCATTACTGTGGAATTTGCAAGTTTGACCCAGTTTAAAAACATCTTTAAGGAAGTATATCAACTCTTTGACTGGCAGCGTCTGCAAGATAGAATGCGTAAGTTAACGAAATTGTTCCTCTTTAGGAGGCAAATGACATGTTGCGCTTTGATTCGATAGTTATACTATGCCTACTCTGAAAATTGTTGCTGCATATCTTTCCTGATGTTGCCTCTAGAATGCCAGGATACGTTGCAGTTTATTTATCTTAAGTTTGTGATAAGTCCGCCCTGTAGCGAACATTCCTTGCTCTAGAGCTTTGGTGATGATTCCTCCACGGCTGTCAGGGATGACGTCTCGATTAGAGGGCATGAATCCTTTTCTCGCCGGATTAGGGCTCATCCAGTGCATTTTACATGAGAAAGTGTTTTATTTCCTTCCTTTCACGCTCTCCGATAGTTCCGAAGACCTGGCATCCAATTATAAACTTTATACCAGAAAGTTTATTCTATGCAGGAAGTATTTTTGGCGGAAGCCCAATAGCCGGTCCCTCCAAGATAGCCTTTCTCTTTTGCTTTCCGGAAATTGCTTTGCGGTAAAACAATTTTGTCAGTTTGCTTAAAAATCCGGGATTGCTGTTCATTTTATTCCCTGTCCTCTAGCTCGCGCTCTATTGTTTTCGCCCTTCGGTAACATGGCATGGCCTACAGTTTATAACCCGGAAGGAGCGTCTTCTGAATGCCGTCCCAGTGGACCGGTTGGCGTATAGTTGTTTACCTTTCGGACTGGTGTCATTTTTGAGTGCCTTTATTTTTCCTCCCCTTTTTCCCTATTTTTATGCCCGCTCCTTTAAAACCATATTACCACGGTGCCCATAACACAGGAGGCCTTGATTTGCGGCTATCTTGGGGAGAAACGCGGCTCGTCGAGCTTCATCCCAGAGTTTCGAGTTTAATTTGTAAAAATAAATTGCAACCAATAATATAAGGCGGCCCCTAGCAAATTAAAGTAAAGTTTGTCCAGGTAACGCTGTTAGTTTTAGGCCCTCCCCAGCGCAAACCATATTACCACGGTGCCCATACAAACACAGGAGGCCTTGATTTGGCTTTCTTCGAGAAACGCGGCTGTTAGTGCTTACACCGCATATATTTGATCCATCCGAAGACGCCACGGCCACAATCCGTGCGGCTCCTAACCTTCGCTCCAGAGTTGACCCTACACTGACTGTTTAGCGATAGTTTCCGGGTTCCACTGTCGGTGGTCTGAGAAATCAGCAATGCGAGTATCATGGTCGCTTTTTCTGGCATCTCGATCATGATCTTCTAAGATCTCAACGGTCCTTTCCTCGTTCGACCATACAGTGGTACAGATGATGCCCACGAATGTTCCCCCTGTCTAGCATCCTGGATGGTTTCAAGCTTTATAGCTAGTCGATACGCATTGGGATCACACCTGTGTTGGTGAAAAAGCCCATATCGTTACCTGATTTCTCTCTCACGATGAGCAGCGTTTTGAACCCTCATACGCTCTCACTCAGTCGTGGTCGCACCACGCCCACATTTTTCTCATCCGTAAAACCCACAAACTCCATCTCAACACATACATTTTCCATAAAACGCCCAAGGAGCTCCGTCGCCCGCATCCTTTTACTTTATGGACCACACCGACTTCAGCCATCTTTGTCCTCGCCAGAAACTGACCTTCTACGCACAAATTAACTGTACGATTGCGCGCTCACCAATGACAGTGCCCTTCCGGACAGTCAACAAACCATCTATCTATCCTAGAAGTGTAAGCCGTCCTCTTAAGGCATGTATGACATCCCGTTGAGATTTGGAGGCTCCCTAGCGATGGTCACATGTGTGCTGGACGTCTGCGGTCACGCGGCGAAAGACGCAGCGCCGATTAGCCTCGAGCTCTCGCGTGGCCAACGGACGGGGAGCGTGAGACGAGACAGAAAGGGCAAGCCAAAAGTAAACGGCTGCACATCTTGACGACCAGGGGATCGGACTGACACAGTACTGGCGCAAAGATCAACCATGGCGAGTGAGTCTGCGAACGAGGGTTTCAGAGCGCAGGTTCCAAATTTTTGCACTTCTGGAGCAAAGCGATGCAGTGCCAGTGCGTCCTAACTCTTTAGCAGAATGACAAAGAGGAAATCTGTTGTTCGGAAGGGCGTCACCATTTGTCGTAAGCTAGTGTTGCTCGACAAATGAAAACCGTATAATTACAAGTCACGGAAGAAAAATTAGGAAGAAAACGCTTTATCCGGGCCAGAACAAAGGGAAAGCTAAGCAAGCCTTCATCACAAATGTCTGGCCAGGCGACGTGGTCAGTCAGTGGTCACCGTCCAAGACATCATCGTCGGGATGCGACCATTCGAGCGAACAGAGAAATAGAAGTTTGAGTCAAAGGTGTTGATGGAAGTTAGTCACACACGCGTAAACCGGGTTTGCCTAAGCGAAAGCGAGATATATAAGCGGTGATGGCACTGATGACTGCAATACGGAAGGGTTATGCCTGGAAGCAACGGTAATATATATTATTCAACATATGCAATCACCGATCCACTAGGATGACTCCTGATAAGATCCACTGTTGCACAATTTTCTATATGTATATGTTACCTTAATTTATAGCAAACATTCATTTTAACTCAAATTACTTTGTGTACCGTTTACAACAGGATCTTCCAAAAGGCGGGCCACCCACAATTCCCTGACGCATGTATAGCAGCAGTCTCCGCCATTTTAATGCCTACGACCGGAATACTTGCTACGCTTCTGCGCATTCTTCCTCTTTACAAGGTCTTCAAATTCCCATATGTCCCTATTCAAGTCTCCTAAGCATTTGCGTGCTGTGCGCGTAACGTGTTCGCCAATGAACAGCTCGTCCAGCTTGGTGACCTTTTGGGGCATAGCAGTTCCACCGACCAGTCTAATACGTACGAGCGAAAAATATGTTAAAGCGCAGCTACGCTAAGAGCCCTTTAGGTAAAGAATATGCATCTGCCGGGATGAATGCTCACCATCACCATGGTTTCAGAGTTCCGAAAATTTGCACTCTGGAGCAAAGCGATGAAGTGCCAACGTCTAACCTTGCCATAACCACAGAGGGTAACGTCTGAGGTCCTTGCACCTCCATAATTCCCGCCAGTCCCCGAGGTCTTCGCTGCTTAACTATTTGCACACCTTGGTGACACCGTGAGTACCAGATCAGCTGCACCTGGCGGCCGTCTCCGAGGTATGAACTTTCCCTTGGTTCGAACCGCGTCGGACCGAGTGATGATCTGGGCATATATTCGCTTTGAAATCCCTCAACGGACCTGCAATCAGCAAGGGAGCATCTGGCTGATTCGGCAACCTCCGCAATGCCCCGTTGGACTTCCGCGTATGACGCTTTTTCTCTAAATATCACCGGAGTTTTACCGTCTGCTCTTTTTCGAACTATGTGGGCCTCGCCAACATATCGAGATACTATTTTTGACACCACAACTCGCATGTACAAATAGGGAATCCAAAGATGACTCACCCACATCCCCCTCAAATATACTGATACCGATAATGCTAATACCGAACTCCCTCGTCCCGTTCCTGCTTTGGTGCTCAGACTTGAGCGCCGCCGGCAGCGAACAGAGTGCAGATAAACACTGCCACTCCAGTCTCCTTTACTCTGCCGGCACTTTTAATCTGCTATGATAATAACTGCATGACCCGCGTTGCAGCGAGCTCGAGAGTGAGTCCCGTAACCAATCTGTGAGGCGTCTATCCGCCAATATCAATATTCCTGACCTAAGATCAACCAGTCACCTGCTACTTCAATGGCGGCTATAATCGTTGGACTTTTGAGCAACATGATGCGGTTTGAGCCTCGTAGGGTATCGCAGCCGGTTAAATTATTAGAACACCATAGGCACACTACGAATTTCTGGTCCGTTTCCGTAGGAGATAAGAAGCGGAGGGCAGTTGGAGGATAGTTTATTCCGTACAAAATTAGAGCAGAAGTTGGAGGAAGTTGGTTGCCGTGAAATGGCACGTCCAATCACCGTGACTACGACGCACTCCAACGTGTGAGACCGTATAATAAAGGCATCCAGCGAGGTCAGATGTGTAGTCAACCTCGACGATGATTGGACATGTGGACAGCCAGGATTGTCAAGGGTCAGACAGTTATCGGTGCATATAGATGCGAGGTTCAGCGGTAATGGTTACTACAGGAGCACCAACTCTGGGAGAGCAGGGATCGCGGATGACGGCTTATGGTTGGAAATGGCTATTCTATTCTCTCGTCTTTTGTCGGCACATATTCATCTGCTCTTAAGAATATACGCTGTTAAAATCGAACGATTGTTGTGAGTATATTCTCCAGTGCTAAATTGCGTGCGGTGTTCTGGTGGCGTCTGGCTACTGATTTTACTGTCCTGCTGCTTCGTGATTCGCTGAGATCTGTAATCCTAAAATCTCATAGATGATGGGTATAGAGCGCTCTGTGTCGCCTCAGAGGCACCTTTGGTTTCTCACTCTGTGGCTGCATCGAGGTTAGTCTACGCTGTGCGGTCGCCCTCGGTCGGCGAACCACCAGCTGAGGATGTTAACCTGGGTATGTGTTTCCCACCCTCGTCCCACTGCCCACTTGCTTAGTAAAACCCGGACACTCCAGCCATCACAAGCGACGGCGTCATCATAGGCCGCGCGGAGCAGACGCGGAGTTGTTTCGTGCGTGATTACTTCGACAGGTGCCAGACGGCAGCATTTGCCATCTTCTTTGCCTTCATCCATCTTCTCCTCTGACAGCCAGCACAATGGCTGATAAGGCCAAACAGCCACTCTGAACGCCACACACGGCCGAGTCCCCATTTCCGTATCGAATTTCTCGGGAAGGAGACTCCGATCTCAAAAAGCCACATTAACCGATATTTTGCTCTGCCTCTTGGTCCCCAGTCACAACAAAAAATCCCTCATAGCTATCTTCGCGAAAAGGCTGGAAAATTCTCCCCGTCTATTTTCTCGCGAATTTCATCTGACTGCGCATGTCTTCGATCCTCGTTGGTTTGCTCCGTACCCACCCGAACGGCAGGGTTTTGTCCACCAGTTACGCTCGACCGCAGAACTCTGGAGGGTCACCCCATTTCTTAAAAATTGTTTCCGCATGCGAACAACACCCTTTGTTTTTTAGACTGTGGCTCATTGGTTTTTTTACTACAGGTATCCACTATTGAGGTTTCCAGTCTTGTTTATTCTTCTCAGTAAAGTTAGCTATAGTACCTTTAAAAACTCTGCCAGACTTTCTCATTTTGATTTGAAGTACGTGTTTTTCGATACCGAGTGCCAGTTACAGTAGTCAAATTTACCACGTATTGGCTGCATTGAAATTTAATGCTCGACATTCAGAAGGGTTGATATCTTCGGATCAAATGCCCAAAGAAACCGAAATGGACAAACACAGCTTTAGATGCTTCAAACTTGCTCGGCTCCACGTGAACTGTGTTAGACGTGAAGTCGAGCTCGAATATGATTCTGATACCAAAGTAAAAAAAAGAACTCGCTAGGACGAGGCTAAGACCGTGACTGAGTTAGATTTTAGATATGATGATGATGACAAATCTGTATAGGAGACCATGTGCGTGAACTCATTGCTTAAAACGCCAACAGTAGATATAATCTAGAATAAAGTGGTTTCGATGGATACAAACGTGTGGGGAGGCATCTAGAACAAACATGATGATTTAACTCATTAAAAATAAATTGTATATTTAAGGCCTAGAGGACCCCATCATTACGAACCTATTGCGGTGGTATAACAAATAATAGTGGATAATTACACAATGAGCAGCCATATGAGCAGCAGAAATGAGTAGTATGGTAGGCATATCCGATTTCAGAACGATTTGCCATTTTAAACACACACACCTTATGTATACGGTGAACTAGAAAAGAAGCATTAAAAAACTCCTATGATTAATATAAGCCGCCACTTTAAAAAAATCTAGGAAAAAAAAAACTGTTTCCCTAAAAATTAATAGCTAGAGTTGATGGGATTGGTACGATGCAATGGGATAGTGTTAGATGTTGTTGACAATTTATGAGGGTTCGGAACGCTCCTTGTCAGGTGAGAGAAAACATATCAGCTAGAGTTACTGTTATAACCACTGTGAGAGAGAGGAGGAACCTATCGACGCTAATACGGTCGAAACGCAGAGGGAAAAGTAGAGGTCGATCATCATCGAGATGTAACCTTGTTGACTGCACAGTCCACCAAACAAGGTGGCGAAAAACATCAGAACCCGCCACGATCATCAACAGATCCTGAGACTATCGTCAGAGTTGCAACAGCGGGAGAAAAGCATCATGGTTGTTAAGAGTTGGCGATGATAGTTGAAAAGGAAGGGACGAAAAGTGATCATGAAGTTTGAATTTGCAGAGGATAATTAAATCCGCTATTTGGAAACCAATTTTAATATCAGGGAACTGCCTCAAAATAGGGCCAGTGTAGAACTGCCTAAAGTGGAATTATTGTGCAATTTCAATTGAACTCGTGCACACGCTACCGGAAATTTCAAGTCCTACGTCATGCTTAGAGAAGATCCGGAATAATGAGAGTATTGTACTTAATGCACCATTTTCGCAAAGCAGTTTATAATGCGACGAGCGTGTCATGCCAATCTTCTTCAGTGCATAATAACAGCAACGACCGAAGACCTGTTTGGCCAACCAACATCGCCGTTACAGGGTCCCTTCGCGCGACCGTTTAACCGAAAACACACCACGTCACTTCTTGCCAACAATGCGCATTGTATTTATCATGCTGCGAAATCGCACCAACACAAATAAACGATGCTTCTGATCTATATTTTCCTTCAGAGTCAATAGCGCGGCTCCGCCACATTACACCATGCAAGTCAAATGAGCTGAACTAACCGACCGGATAAATTCAAAAGGGTAGAACTCAACGTCGCACATCTCACCGGAGTTTGTCAACACGTGTCCAAGCAACAGAACCATTTGGACAAGATTACATTTCAGCAGAAGAGCGCCCATTCCTCGTCAAAACCTTCAACGTCCAAATCAAAGTAATAGTTCTTAGCCGTTCGTTAACGCCTGGGGGTCCCTAGACTTGCTCAAACGGGGCGACAAGTAACGCACGTCTACCGCCAGCGAGCTTCGGCAGTAAGAAATTGCATGTAATCACAAAACACGCTTTGTCTGTCGTGCCAATACGCATTTCTCGATAAGGGTTTTAGGTCCAAAGAAAGTTGTGGTCAGTTCAGCTCGCACAGAACGTCATCCCATGCCTACGTAGTGCCACGAACGATAAACAGACAAATGCAAAATGCAGGGCTTTGTGCCCCTAACTTGAGTTGCTGATGTACCATCATGACCGGGCGTTAAACATATCATGTTAGCAACTTCGATTGTGACTTGGAAACTCAGTTCGAAGGCTGGCCCAGGTATCACAATGATTTAACGAAAGCCACCATTGACAATGAAGTGACAGTTCACACCCAGCGGGCGCAATCGAACGTAACCTCGGGAAGCCAGATGTCGGAAAATGCCGCTCAATAATGCAAGTCATCAGTCAGTCAAGACCGAAAGCGATATTGCTTTTCGAAGATTTAATAATGCGCGTGGAACTGTCGATTCAGAAAGTAGCTTTTGGCCTCACCTGAACGATATAATCTTTGACGAGTACACTGATGTAATGTTGGCATACTCATTAGTAGTGATATCGCGGAAGCTCATTAGGTAATTGACAAACGTCTGGGTGGTAAAAGTAAGCAGCACTGCTAAAGCTTACTAATATCACGTTGCTGGAACCTTCACGTGAAAAGCAAAAGAGCTATCTGGTATTTATTGTCAATCGAGAAAAGGCTATACGAGTCAGATTCTCGGCATCATCAGAAAAGACTTCGGCGGCAATCGCTAGAGATAACCAAACACTAGCAAGTTTTATGATCCTGAGTTGTGCGTAAGTGGAAGTGCACTCGGTTGATCGACTTGTTCTTGATTTTTTGTGGTGGAAAGTGACGAATTTGCAGGAGAGCCAGTTGAGTTCCAGTGGATCGCTCCTCCCATTCTGATTAACTTCTTCTACCTTTTGTGCCATGTTCATGTTACAAAACTGAAGACTTCTGGTTCATCTCATTCTGTATAACTTATAGAGCGATTTATTGAAGTATTTACATTGATTATCGTCTGATTTGTTATATGATGCCGATTCCGCAAAAGTTTTGGGAATTAAATTTAAATTTTCAAGGTGGTTTAGTAGATGAAATTGGCATCCAGCGATGGCCGTGGACTTAAGTCATCAATGAGATCGAACGTTCTACTGGTATGCGAGATATTTCCGTCAATCCACCACCAGCCGGGAAGAACTTTGGGCGGCCGCCGGATATGAATTTCGACATTCTAGTGAGAGCTTCGATACGCCGACAAAACCATCCCTCTCATGCAGCCATCTTTCTTCTTCCTCCATTTGGCGCCCCTGGCTTCGGTGTCCTCGAGTTGCAACCAGAACGCGTTTGTTTCAGTCCGCGAACACCGAAATGAGCTGAGAAACTACCCGTTATCGAGAGTAAGCTCCTCGTTAGGAACACTGCATTCATAACTTCAGTCTGGAAACCTTGGCGAACGATTTCAGCCCAACTCACGCATCGGCAGCCAGTGCGATAAAACCGTGTACGTATCTCCGCAACGAGCTCAATTAGGCATGCAGCGCAGCGGCATACACCTCGCTCTTACTAATCCATCAACACGAAAATGTTAATTGTTCACCTCGTTCACCGGTTAACGCCTTTATGGCCCCTTCAATGCCGTCTCCATATCATGTACAGAGTGGGGAACTTAAACCTGGCTATGCACGGCCGAGCTCATCCAACTGCCAACTTAAAAGGCACTCTGCAACAATGTTCGACCGGTTCCATGATAGTCGAAGGCCATACGCATAAAGAATCGACCATGTTCCTGCGTTGTGTCCAACCGACTGAAGGTTATATGCAATCTCGTCCGCAATTTCAGCGGTCGCGAACTCTGGACGTCAGTCCGAGCAGACTTAATTTATTGAGGTACAGACAATGCCCGTAGGCAACAAGTTGGTGTGGTCCTAAATTTTTGGTTTCACCTGGTCTGTGCAAACTCCCAGTGGACAGCCCAAAGGCCTGGAATTCAAGAGGACTATAGCCCAAGTTCATGCGCTGTCAATGTGATAGTCTAGACAAATTATTTATTAGATTTTTTAACATGAACAAAGGCAAAACAGAATCGTGGTCTGGGTTCTTGGGTTTCCGGCAGTTCAACGTGCACTCTACTGTCATGGCACCCCAGGAGACACTGCCGCTGGCCATATGCGGGTTTCGGGCAATACGCGAGACCAGTGTTAGTTTAACAAACCATTTTACCGTGCCACCACATTTCTGCAAGAAATAACAACCCTAATCTATGCAAACGAATTGTTTGTCAAACTGCGAGATTTTGCGGTGGTTTGAGGAGGTTGTGTTCCGTTCTGATTAATGAAATAATGTGTTGAGGTCTCTCGGATACTGAGTTACTGAGAGTCATTTAAACATCCAGCGATCATTCCAAAACCGTTATCGCACAACGGAAATGATAATTAACCATTTTCATGAACTGGAAGGACACTGCGGTGGTCAAGTATTGATGGTATCCGCTAACATTTTTCGATCGTAAAGGATGTGTTTAGAAATCGTGTACTAGACACGTTTATCAAAAATTGACGTAAATCTAGACAATCAAGAAAGATTATGGCCCCACTTCCCTCACAACAAACAGAAGCGGATGGTATCCTTTTCAAATGGGTTGGAGTAGACTATTTTGGACCCATTATGAGCAAGCGCGATGTTCTCATGATAAACACAATGGATGATTGTGTATTTGCTCTGACCAGGAGCCGTTCATCCTGAGATGCTTTATAATCTTTCTAGTTATTCATTTCTCCACTGCTCTGGAGGAAATTTGTTAGTACAAAAAACGTGACCATCGGAAAGCTACAGCGACAATGGAACTAAATTTGTTGATCAATGGGAAAGCTCCAAACTGACCTAAGTCTCTTATGGTTGATCGTTCTAAAAGCGTACCATTTGAAATAATTAGGGTCCAGGAGGCTTGGTGGGCTAAAACACATGAAATAACTCTTGGATGGAGAAAATGCCATCTGCTAACTATTTTCTTTTCGTTCAGTTCAGTTTATTAAGGGAAATATAGGCGAAGCTCTTTTATTCTTAGAAAGCGCTAACGTGAGCATGATAAGTAGATCAGTGTCTTATTCTACCAAACCAACTATTGGTGACATGATTTTAGAACACGAGTAAATGCACTGAGATCGTTAGCGTAAACGAAAATTCTTGCAGAATTTTCGAGCGTAGCTGAAATTTTGTATGTGTACAGAATGAAGTATGGACCTAGAACCGTGCTCCTGAAAAACGCCACTCGTGATCGGCTGAGGCGTCAAGTAGCTATTATCTACTAAGACCTTCTGCTGTGGTTAGAATGTTGCAGGAACCAATGGAAGCCGGGCGAGAGGAGGCTTGATGTCGAGGCTTCCAGCTCTCACCAGAAGACGTACTATGTGGCACCACGTCAAAGGCTTTACTCAGGTCAAAGAAGATCACAACCCCCTGATTGTTGCTCATTTCTAAGGTAAATGAAGAGCTCAATAGAGCCAATTAACACAATCAAAATGATCTTACAGGTAGAAAACCATACTAAGTGAGTCACTCTAAGTTTCTATTTTCAGGGCAAAAATCGAGAATTTTATTAAAACATTTTTCAATAAGTTTTGCTAAAGCCGGAGTACAACGCCTGATTATTATTATTAACGTCTCGAACGAGATCCCCGACCTGAAGACAGGAAGAATACAGATTTCTCCATGAGTCAGAAAGAAAAAAACTGTGGCACTGCCGAGGTTCAAACCAGGGCATAAGTGCTAAAACGACGGTGATACCACCGAGCCATCGCCCCGAGACTCTAAAGGAGACGGTAAGTGGAACACTATTGAAGGCCTTCTGAAATCAATGTAAGCCACACGCACAGTGTCTTTGCATCATGCTTTTGTCCGGCTTTGCATCACATCTTCCCCGTCGAAAGCCGTTATGTATTTAATAAGAGGTTATGGGTTTCTAAACAAAAATTAATTCCTTTTGACAACCTTTATAACCCTCGCAACGATGGAGGTCGTGGCCGACAGGCCCGCCTTTAACAAGGCACCACCCTGCCTTTGCAGCGTGCAATATGGGCTGCCTTCCAGTCGGTAGGAAGAATTCCCCGTATCGAGCCGACCTCAGCACAGAAAGGATATACTGGCCAGCTCCTCGGGCAAGTTCGAGGAGCAGCTTTACAATCTCGTCGGAGCCAGGGGATCCGTATGCCTTCAGACGTTTTATTTTTATTATTTTATTTATTTATTGCCATTCTTAAAGACGTCTTTCAAAAGAGTATACGCTATTATTTGACGCTTCCATTTTTCGTTACTAGACGCAATAAAACAGCTTCTGTGATGAAAACCGAGTTAACGAACTGAGGAAATTGTTCAGCTTTGTTTTATTTCTTATACCCTCGAACGTCATCGTTTCTCACATAACAGGAATCAGGTTCCTGTTTAGTGTGTTTTCGTAATTAGCTGTAGAGCAACTTTAGATTGTGAACTGCTCGTTGAGCCAATCCTCTATGATCCCTTCATCTTTGAAGATCAAATTTTAACCATTTTTCCTGAATTTTGTATGTTGTAAGGCTAAATTTTCATTGATCGGAAAATTTTCCAATGCATTCCCTTTTCCTGTTAATCTCTTTTAAGATCTTTGTTAGCTAATTGTAGTCTGTTAGATATCCAAAGTTTTGATGAAGAAAAGTGGCATTTTGTTAGATTCAACAACCAATTCTTAAATAAATTCCAGCCCTCCGATGTTCCTGAGAAGAGAAGATCCCAGTCTGTTTGTAATACCAGTTTATTTTGCAAAGTCTTCCCTTGACATAAATTGGGCTCTGGTTTTTATTTATTGCAGATGGTACAGAATATAAACCATTATCTCATGAAAGTACTGCATGATCACTTCGACCAAGTGGGTAGGCAGGTACTCGTCTATACTTCTCAGAATATTTAGTGAAGACGAGATCTTAACAACTAGCTCTCTTATCCTCCACGCGAGCTCGTTGGAGGTTATTAATTACTGAGGTCCTTTGATCCCGAACATGTGAAAGTGGCTGCCCATTGGAGAAGATATTGGAAGGAATCATCCTCCTCTCGGTGGTTCTTCCGCTACGAAGTCTTAGGACCACACACCTTCCAAAGTTGAACTCTAAGACAGCGAGCAGACCAGCTGCTAAGTCAGTTAAAACCATATTGAAGTGCCTGTCTGTCGGCGTCACATTTGATAACCCTCCAGTTTCACTCATCGTGAAACATTACGGCGCTGCAACAGAGGCTGTCGACACAGTCATTAATATACGAGTGAAGAGTAATGGCCTTGTGACCTGGTTTCCTTGGGGACAATTACCAGAACAGGGCTGGTGTTACAACCTGCAGCATCGATGCACGCGAATTGTGAACTCCTCGTGTTAAAAATCTGTGATCCATAATCGTTAAGATTCTGGTCCACCCCAGATGATCATATATTAACCGTTTGTTTGGGACGCTTTTGAACGCCTTCAAACTCAGCGTGCAGATGTCTGCAACCCCAAAATATAGCTAACAAATACGCCAACTCTACCATCTTCGTTCAGCGCGCGAGTCCACCGCTCAGTTAAGAGAAATTAACTGAAAACCGAGTATTTTAAAGCCGCGTTGAACCCCGAGAGTTAGTGGTTCTCCCTCCAGAAACTTCACGCCGCTTTGTCCATAGTTTCCACTATTTTACAGCAAAATCCAGGTTAGGCTTTACGGCTGGTAATTTTTGACGTTATTCGAGCCCACTCTCGCATATCGGGTACGTACTTTCTGCCTTTCATTTGGATGACAGTCTCCCAACTAAAATGAAGAATTGAAGATATGCGCTAGTGGCTCAGAGAGTTGGCTCAATACCTCTCAAGAACTTGGCCAGTATATCCAGACCCGATGAATTTTGTTTCGTATAGATTCTGCAACTCTCTTCCATTAATACAGATGCCGGGAAGAATATAGAATGAAACACTGACCGGAGTTTATAATGGCACTATTACTTGTTAAACCACCAGTTTACCCAGTGAATACGGATAAAGAACCGGCCATATTTCTATACGGCTTCTCCATTTTCAACGAGTTCTACACCATTATCTACACTACAGGAAAACGGACACTTTTTATTTTAGTCGGCTATTAATATAGTGGAATGATATTTGGGGCTTATTTTCTCAGCCTGTCAGATAATTATTCATTTATAGTTCTTCCTTGCAGAACGGATTTTCAATTCTTTTGATGGCATTTCGCAAGCGACGAAATTCCTCGAGGTTAACTGGTGACTCCAGTTTCCCGAATAACTTCCATTTTAGATTTTATAGATTTATTGATTTTGGCACTGCTTGGCGCCGTCAACCTTAGAACACAGGAAATCCCAAAACAAACTCCTTCAAACACTTAAGCGTTGGTTTGTTTGTTTGCTTAAATAGCAGTGTTGAAATGACGAGTTTGTTTTTATAAAAAACCTGTTTT
>WEDG01000948.1:0-160583 GCA_017591395.1 Schistocephalus solidus | reverse complement strand
TCAGTGTAGATGACGTCAACCCTACGAACTTCATCAACTGCGCAAGTCCACTGCTCTACAGAGAGCAATAAACTGGAAAGACTAGAGCGATTCTGGCTGAAGCCATGCTGGAGCTCTAAGAGCAGTCGGTTTTCCTCAAGGAACTTCATATATTGAATGTTACAGGCAGCCTATCTTCCCTGGTTGACTTTAGGCGGTAATCGCATGTCACCCAACCGTGACGAACTTCACACATGTTTAAGGTACAAACCTCGCTCACAGCATAGCTCGAACCACTCTCCTCGCCACTTTGCGGGTAGCTCCAACGTCCCCAGAGCGCTGACTCTTTCATGCAGGCGACGCGGGAGCGAACAGTATGACTGACCAAAAAGTGAATTCATCGAGTCATCAAAAATGCTGTTTCTTCTTCCGGCTGAAGTGTACGCGCAAAAAGTATCCGAACCCCTATCGAAGATCAGTGAAGACCTGTAGATGTGGTTGAAAACAAATAAGCCTGAACTAAGTCAGATTACTTAGTGAACCAAATCTCACTTCATCAGTACAATAGTAATTGAAGGATTCACCCACTTAGCGCGTATTTTTGACCGAGTAACCCGAATGCAGGTCTAGAAAACCTCATAGAAAAGCTTGTCTTAGTCGCAGAAATCGATCATTTTGACCTCTCCAGAGATTTTTGCCTCCAGAAAGGCATATTTTATGCAACTTCACGCAACCAGTTGTCACGAATTTACGATAACTCATCCGACCTCTCTCTGCCATGTCATATCGTTAACAGAGAACTAATGAAGGACTGGGAAGCTCCTAAACTCATGCTCAACAAATGTTGCAGCTTGTACAAAAATCGATTGCAATGTATTTATCTTATATTATGCAGAACAGCAAAAGAGAACGCAACAGAGAACAAACAGCATGTCACCGCCTACACTTTAGAAAGTTTTTTTAGTAAAATATTTTACACTTGTTCGTTAAACATTTTCTATAATGACCCAAAAAAATAAACACAGGCGATCATTTAATGTCCTGTTCCTTCGGGCCCAATATGGAGCCAGCCTTCGTCTTCATTTTCGCAGGTGCGAGCGTGTGGTGTGTGCAATGTATATCAGGATCTTAAAAGCAATCCATATTGTTGCTAATGAAGGAGGATAGATGCCACTTTAGATACTGTGAAGTATGCAATAATTTTCTATACGTTTTTATTAACGTATAATTATATTTATCTACTTTTGCTTAGCGTTTTTCTGCTCATTGAAATCCAGGTTTAATCCTCTATCATTCGATGCTCGGCAGGCATCATTCACACAATTATTTGCTTCTTTCATAATCTTTGCAGCATTTATACCATTATCCTTAGTTCTGCGTAGTACCCCTCTCAATCTCGGTAACAGTTTTATATCAAGCGCAGCAAGGCCAACTACAGATGGATTAATTACCGTCAACGGTGGCAGACTCTGAATCCCCGAGCAGCCCGTTCCCGCAGTCTTCGGAACAAAAGACTGCTTTTTCTAGAAAATATTGAATCGAGTGCCAACTCGGATTCAAGTGGACAGACACAGTATTAAACATCAATCAACATATTTGGTCCAGGGATTACGAATAAAGCGTCTACCTTTAAACAACACCTTTAACTTTAGGTTACCTTGATCTTTGTTATCCTGTATAAGTGCTATAGCAGCCGTTTGCGCAATGAATAAAAAATCTATTTAATGACCAAGTACTATACTCCAACAGATGTTTCCATCCATTCTTCAGAAACCGACCTATGGGTTTCATTTCTTGGTAGTGTTTACGACTTAACTCTTTTATGCAGTTTGCACAAAGGTAAGTTGGAGTCCTTTAAACTTAGTCCCAGATTTATGTTCGCTCACTTTGAAAGGTTAAATCACAAAATAAATTGGGCAAATAAATCTCTTCGAGGAAATTTCATGAAGGACTTCCAATTCTTAACGATTTTTACCGTATTTATGAGTATATATTAAATATATCACAACAGGTCCACAGCGTATATACCATGGGATGTGGATTTTTAATTCTTGTTGTAAAAAATTAACGAGAAGGGCACAGAGAAAAACAATAAAGATTTAGAAGCAATCGTATTTTTAAGCTTTTTCATCATACTTTAATCATACTGTACAAAAAGCATTTTAAGTTCATATCTGCGTGAAACGCTTCGGGGCTTCATCAAATAATCTCAAATTTTCATTTAACCTTACGTCGATTAAAATGTTCATTAAAACATAGTTAAAACGAAAATAGTTATTTCCGGTTGTCAAATTGCTTAAAGCATTTGTACTGCGCAAATTGATAGAGAATTTTTATCGCTCACTTTTGTGAAAGGTCTGCTCAAGATAATCATATCTACTCATCCAGATTACGGTCAATGTAAACTATGGCCGTTACAAAGAAGCTCGAATTTCGAATGTATATTCCCACAGGTTTCACGATAACTGGCGGGTTTTATTCCGTTTGTATACTGTTTTAGACGCGTTTGACGAAAGCAAAAAGCTTTTTTGCTTGATTAAGCCGAAAGGGACGTCACAGGAATAAAATATTTCAAAAGCTCACATGTTGACAGGCCGGTCACTGACTTGTAAATTTAAATAAAACTGTCAGGTAAAATTGTAAACCGACGATTTTGAGTATATTAAGAGGACTACCCTTTCTTTAAATGTCTTTATAAGTTGTTCATGTGTTCGATTGCAATAAGTTTCAGATAGTCCGGGGCATAGTAGTAAATATTTTACGATTTTCAGTCGATTGCCCATAAGTGCGGATTCTATTCTATGTGTTCAGCAAAATCGGTAAAGTAAGGTATTTGTTAAAAGCATTTGCCGCAATAATGAGTTTTGAGACGTTCTTTTTAATACCGTTGGCCGTTTGGATCGTATTTAATGATTCACACAAACATGAAAAACCCACAGCCGAGAAAATTATATACCCACAGCATGTTTCAGCAATTAATATGCTTACGAATAATTAAAAAATTTAATATGTTATCGCTTTAAAAGGCCCTTTAATGAGATATTTTGCTGTTGAATACCTGCCTACTGCGTATATAAATTGATATGCATGCAAACTCGATATTGTAGCATCACCTTTCCCGTTTTTCAAATTCCAATGTAGTTGCCTATCTTAAACCTAAGTATTTATACTGGCAGAGATCGATAATATATCGAGGGAAATCAAAAGTGCAAAATCTCTCTTACTTACTCATAACTTTATTTAAGACGTTTTTGAATATTCAAGAGGTTAAATGGTCTTTTTGAAGCACTAAATCTCTATACATTTTTCACTCAATGTGTAACATTTTAAAATTGATGTTTCTCCTGATTTCAGTACATCTAGTTCGTAACGAAGGTATTCAATTTCCGTTCGATTTTGGGTTATCAATCGCAAATACCCTTTTTCACTGCAGTTATATTGTTTTATATAATTCAGGTGACATATTACTCAAGCCTATTTTGGCCGCTGCCGGGACTGATATTTCCCACTGGTTTGATCCGAAAACTGGTGATCTAAAGACATACATCGATCCCATCAGCAAATGTCGAATGCCATACACACCCTCGGGACGATTTATTCATGTTCCACCACCCTACCCTACTACAGACTGGCGTAATGATTTTGGAACACCCTGGTGGTTTGAAAAATCCTACTGTATCGGCAAGTTGACAAAGAAACCGCGAATCATTAGAATCGTTAACACTTTGGCTTTGGTGGAGCATGAGATCGAAGTATGTAAAATTTCTAAAAATTACATGCTTCGCGTTGCATTAACTTTTTAGGAGTGAAATAATTGGCAAACAAAAACAAGCCTTTTTAGAGATTTGACTCTCACTCTTAGGGCAAACACCGGGTTTCAATAGCATATATTTCGACTACCAAAAAACACTGGAACCCTTTTGCGCAATGCGTATGCTTTCCCGAAAAATATGTTAATATTCAACGTTTAAGAAGTATACTAGATAACACCTTACGCACTCCACTATGCTGCTGAATAACACCTTTTCAACTCGGACCGCTGGCAGTAGAAATAACTATTGATCAAAACTGACCCAAAGCAAACTTTCAATCCGTGTGCACGTGGGTCCTAAGGTATAAACCAAGTTTAAGCGTCAGGAACTTAAGAAAATTGTTAATAAAATTAATGTTTGCCTATCATCAGGCACATTATATAGTATCGTATAAAAAGCCCCTAAGTTTATCTTGTGGTTTGTTTTACCCTGTGACAAAAACGGGGCTTTGCTTTCAACCGTGCTTACCGCTAATTGTTATAGTTGCGAAAAAGTGAAGGCCTCACTGCAATTAGCCGAACTTTCGATAGTTAATTATTATTGAAGGTTAAACTTACCTGCCTACCCTTCCATAACGTGATTTATGTGATTATCTCTCTCTAATTTGTATGGTAAACACATAAAAGTGTAGTCTGTAAATCCCCCTCTAGGTTCTCTGAAGGCTTTGAAAGCCTCGCGTCCTTTGCACTAACCAAGATTTCCAACTGAAATTCGGGGTCGCTTAACCCCTGGACACAAGTTATGCCCTAGGGATGACTCTTACAATTAGTTTCTGTTTCCGTTTTTTAGGCGAAGTATTTGTCTGGAGTGCCTGTGTGGCATTCAAACGGCGGCTGGGGTACATCCAGTTAACTAACTGAATTAGGGTCAAAGGGAGTTAACAACGGTTGTATTACAATTTTCTGAAACTCCTTTCTTACTGTACTAAACAACATCACTGTTTAAAGTAAATGTTAAATATTCGCCACACTCTTGGCATAAACAGAAGACGGCATTCAAAACCTAATTCCTAGGAGGTTCAGATGAATACAGTAACTGGCGTTTACTCATGAAATGTGCCTATTCCAACGAAATATCTCCAGTTAGGTAGGAACCAGTCCCCATGAATAGACGAAAATACCAAAATAATGGGCTCTATTCGGTTAAATGAAAACCGAAAAGAAATCGTACACGTAATGTTACGTTCCTTAGAAATGAAAATTTTCTTAAGATAAACGAAACTGTCGAAAACGCCACTTTTCATACGAACTGGGTCAGCGCAATTGTTAGGTGGGCACAAACCTTGTCCATGCAAATATCTGAGCACCTAAAAGAGCATAAAAAAAGTTTACGACAATTTCTTTGCACAGATTTTGCGCAAATATCTTCCAAGAATTAATGGTATGTGAAGTATGGCATATACCTAACTTTTTAATGTTTGAACATGAGCTTCAAGAGCCTGTTGTGAAAATTCGATATAATTTTTCCGTTTTTACATTCCTCAAGACTCGACTTCTAAATGTCAACATAATTTTGCTTGATTTGGCCGATAAGGACATGACAGGAGTAAACGTTTTGATCAGGTTACATTTTTAAAACATGGCCAGTGACTAAGAACTTTATATAGAATTAAAAAAGGAGCAAACATAAGCCCACCATTTGATGCGTATGAAAGGTCCTTTTCTCTAAGAAAGTACCTGATGGTTTTTTTTGGCGACAGTTGATTAAGCCGAATTTCAGGATGCTCTTCAAATTTTAGTGAATACTTTGTAGTTTTTAGTGTTCCCAATCGACTGCTCGAGAAGATACGCTCTGTAGTTTGTGTCTATCAAAACCCTTGAACTAAGATTTACCTTGAAAGCATTTTCCGAAGTGCTGCGTTCGTTGGCGTTCTTTTTTATGCCGGTGTCCATTTATATCATATGCATTTTGCGATATGATCTGCTAAAGTGTGACGTTTAATCTTGTAGGATAGCAAGAAAGAGGATTTAGCTGCTGCAGACTAATTCTCCTGGCTTAACAAATTATGCTTTCATCAAACAGATCTACGCCTTCGATATTAATAATTGAACAGTTGGTTGTGGTGAATACGGAGTTAGCCTGGACGGGAGTTCTATTAAAGATGAGTCCTTTTAATTTTTTAATTTTCTGAATAGTCATTGTTTTATTTCCATCGAGGTCTGCTATGAGGAAACATTGCTCGAAATAATGTCTCGGTATCTGAAATGCAACCGCCACGCGGCTTCCTATACCTGGAAGTTCAAAGGACAAGTGCTCGAAATGGATAAGACCCTTGCTGAAAATGGAATACCTGATGAGGATGTGGAGTTAGAGGAAATATTACTTAACACTGATGACTTTATTCCCGAGATATTTCTTTATTACAATGATGACCTAACAGAGGCCTGATATTTCAATTTTGGTGATCGGTTGTTGCTCCATGTGTGGTCGCACAGGGAACAAAATAAATCGCAAGAAAGTTGAATCTCTCGGTCTTATTTAACAAGTGATTTTTTTGTCGGTCTCATCATATCTTTTCGGAAGAGCAGCATGAATAAGAGGATTAGGGCAACTTGACATGATTAAAGACATTGACCTTGGGAACTACACATTTAAAGTTAATTCTAGGTTCATTCCACCCTCATTAGCTGAGCATAAAGGTGCCTGAAATGAGCCTATGTAAGCCGGATTTAGGATAGGAGATCGCTGGATCGCGACTAGCGTCAAATTAGCTAATCCACGGTGAGGAGTATAACTGCATGCCTGACTGGATAGTCGACCCTGTGTAATTTTACTAGCTGTTAAGCACCTGGTCTCTCATTCCAGACTGACTAGAGGAAGCCCAAATGTGTATCAGAACTTATTTGTTTATCCAAAAACGATTCTAGAAGCATCAGTGGGTGAAATGCGTTGCTGGGCTAATCGAGTATATGTTCAGCTGCCTGCAGAACACGCAGTGCAGTCTTACTCTGGTAGTAGGAGTCTGCCCCAGTTTGCTTGCTTGATGACCATCAAATATGAGTATTCGGCAAGGGCTACTTTATGCATACCATTAAATCTTCGCAACCAGAGTACATGAATTTCATCAGATTTTGACTATAACCGATGGTTTAGTGACAAATCTGTACTGCTCTTGGTTTCCCTGTCAGGTCGGTAGTGAATTTACCAAATAAGTTCGTTGTATTTGTAACGATCGCTGGCTATCGCTGGAATCCTTTAATGCAAATTATACTGGAGCACGCTTTTAAATCTGCTGACACGAGCCACAAACGTAGGAAGTGCTTTCGATCGCGCCTGCCATTTGACCTCTTCATCCGTAAGCCTTAGACTTCTAACCAAAATAATGTGTGGGAAAAACTTTCCGATGATTCTGACGTCTATCGGACTCAATCAGTAAATATCTATGAAAGAGTAGTAAGTCAGGATAAGACGTGCCTTGATAAATATCAACCGACACTTGCACCAACGAACCCCTCGGAGCCATATTAAGAATTTTCCAGAACAGTCCAGTGCCTTTGAACAAGCGTCAAGGGAAATTTTTGCCATGGGCCTGTGGGCTAAGCACAACCTTCTGTTGCCTAGGACAGCCATCCCCGATGCGCAGAAAATAACACTTAGCGGGATTTAGTGGTATTGGAGAGGGGCATAAACGAAGCATTTTCCGTCTAACTTGGTTCATTTGAAGGTATATAAACCAGGATAAATATATTTATATTAACTTTTAAGAGGTAGGCTCTGTGGCAAAAGTAAGGCGTTCGGAACTGTGATGTCTTGCATTCATTGGTAGCCCGAAAGTCGAAGTTCACGTTTTCCGACGAATAAACAAGATGCTGGTAAATATGTAGACGACCACTCACAGATCACGTTAGTAAGCGTACTTTCTCCCTACTCAATTCCACAGAATAGTGGCCTAGGTTCTTTTGTTGCACAAAGTCCTCTATATTCTCAGTAAAATTCCTTCATATAACGGGTTAAACACCGCTTAGAAAGATGACACAGCACTCGGGAAGATCTTTTGATATTGTAAAAAAATATTCTGAGACATCCCTCGAACATAAGTTAACATTCAATAGTTAATGGAAATTTTGGACAGCTAGGAAGCCTTTGGGACTAACAAATGCCACCAATAACATGTCGATAAAAACCTACCCGGAATTTATAGCAAATAAAAAGAATGGCCGATGGAAGTCTTTGTTTTCAAAATATTATGTGTTCTTAGTTCTTCAAACCTGTTGAATGGGAAAACGCAGAACGGGTTGTCTATAAATCATGTTGTTTTGAAAATTATTAGTAGTAGGTAGTAAGAATACCTCTGCCTGTTTGCACCCTACATGAGTAAAATTGAAAGTGGTTTAAGTTCTCGTAATCTGCATGATTGCAACTGTTTTGACCAGTTTTCCGTTTTTTATATTAGCAAAGTACTGCTTCCTCTGTGCAAATGCTCATCCACGTTTTTTGAAAATGTTTCTTAGAATGATTCTATGCGTAAACATTTTCCAACTAAAGTTAGCACTTTTTTTGAATATTTGGAGACGAGGACTAATAGGGAACATTTTTTTGCGTACGAGGCACACTGAGATCAAAATAGTATGTAGCGAGTCAAGTATCAGACAAGCCTGGTAATCATTGAAAGCAGGGCAAACTTTAAGAATATTTATATAGTTGGTTGAGTCACAAATTCGTGAAGTCCTGCGCCTAAATTGAGTTGTCGCAAATACACGGTTTCGATATATTACGACAGTCTATAAATCTAAAATTGTTACCGGCATAACAGAAGCAGAAGATATTTAAAGGTTGCACTTGGCGACAGAAAACGTACGCTTAAGTGATCGATTACAGGCATATAAGTGAAATCGTATGACATTGCTTCTTGTATACTTTACTGAAAGGAATGTGAACGCACGATCACTGGGCCAATAGGCGTATTAACCTAAGCTTTCGGTCTCGTACAGGAGGCCACCAGCAGAGACTGTGAGAATACTTCCACAAATGAGCAGTTTTTTATAGTCGGACAAAGAGAAAGGGGCAAAGGGATCGAGGGGGGAGAGGGAAGTGTTCGCGATAACGCTGAGTACACGCCGTCTCACGGCATGGTGAATGCGTGCGTTCTTGGCTGGGAACGGGGACGCACTCCTCGTTCGAGGGAGCGAAGTGCATGATAGAGGGGGGCTATATTATAATGTCGGTTTATGGAACTAGGGTGTAGGGCGTACTAGTTGGGGTAGCACTACACAGAAAGCATTTGGTCACTCCAGTTGTCTCGTACAAGTGGTAAATGCTCCTGTGGCTGTCGCTAACTGGTACCCAGCTCTCACCTGTGGCTCATCGAAGCTGGTTCTTCCCAGCGGCCACACCCCGGGCAACCGCCACGACCGGCGGGCTAAACCAGATGAGGGTCTCCGGTTTTATTTGTGTCTTCACACCCGGTGCGTCTGTTCCCTTCCTCCTGCTCTTGCCCTCTCCCGTCCTCCCTGCCCTTCCTCCTATCCTTTTCCCACCCCACTCCCCTCCTACCTATCCTCCACCCATACTCTCTCCTCCTCTTCTTACTCTTGTTTCTACCCCTCCTCTTCTCCCTCTTTCCTCACCCTTCCCTCCTTCCCCACGGTCGATAAGTCCTACAGTGAGGGTGACATGCAATCACGTAGGCGGCCCAGGCGAATCGGTCGTTCTCTCACTAACCCAAATCGTGACGCATAGTGGACTTCGGTAGCCGCCTGGGGGACTAAGCAACCCTATTTAGGGATAACACTGCTTACCCCCTCGTGGGGGAGGGGGCTATAAAAGGTGTCCTAAACAAAGTCTTGGTCTCACGACAGCTGCAGCAGACCGTGGCTAGCAGACTGCAATTACATGCGGTCGAAAAACCCTAAACAATATCAACAACAACTCCTCTCCCAATCCCCCCAATCGTACCCTCCGGGCTGCTCGCGTGAGTCCGCTCACACTAGCAGCCTGGAATGTTCGTTCCCTTTTAGAAAATCCTAGGAGCAACCGGCCGGAACGGAGGACGGCGCTAGTCGCTCGGGAACTGGCGCGCTACAAGGTTAACATTGCTGCTCTCAGCGATAACCGAGCCTCTGAACAGGGTCAGCTGAAGGAGGTGGGTGCCTGCTACACCTTCTTCTGGAGCGGCCGACGAAAAGCAGAGCGACGCGACGCTGGTTTCGCCTTTGCAATTCGGAGTGGCATCGTTGGACGTCTGCCCTGTCTACCGCAGGGTATCAATGCTCGCCTTATGAGCCTCCACCTGCCTTTTCGGGGAGACCAGTTCGCCACCATCATCAGTGCCTACGATACCCCAATGACGAGCTCTGATGCGGCGAAGCACAAATTCTACGAGGATCTACACTCCCTCTTGGCGACTGTGCCAAAGGCGGATAAGTTAATTGTCCTTGTTGACTTGAACGCCCGCGTCGGCACAGGCCGAGCCTCATGGAGAGGAGTACTGGGTCCCCATGGTCTCGCTGGCTTCAATGACAACGGTCTTCTTCTCTTACGAACCTGCGCTGAACACCGCCTAATTCTGACCAACACCTTCTTCCACCTCCCAAAGCGGCAAAAAGCGACCGGGGTATCTCCTCGATCAAGACACTGGCACCTCTTGGACTATCTTCTCGTCCGGAGGCGAGATAAACAGGAGTTGCTGGTGACAAAGGCGATCGCCGATGCTGATGGATGGCCGAATCACCGCCTCGTCATCTCCAAGATAAGGCTCCGTCTGCTAACCCGCAGGAGACCCCAAGGTAAGCGATCGCAAGGTAAGTTGAATACTGTTTTGTTGAATGTCCCTGCTCACCATCTACATTTCAGCACCGAACTGGCCAACCGTCTAGCCAACCTTCCAGTCGCCGGCGCGGACATCTCTGTGGAGAACCGCTGGTGCCAGCTAAGAGACACCATCCAATCCACTGCCCTGGATATCCTCGGCCGCGCACGTCGACAGCACCAAGACTGGTTCGATGACAACGACGCAGCTATCAACGCTCTGCTCGTCGAAAAGAACCAGTTACATAAAGCCTACATCGCTCGCCCCTACCGCTGCAAACAAGACAGCCTTCTACCAAAGTCGCCGCCTTGTACAGCAACGGCTGTGGGAGATGCAGGATGCCTGGATGACGCGCAAAGCCGAGGAAATCCAAGGGTACGCGGACCGAAACGAATGGAAGAACTTCTTCGCCGCCACCAAGGCTGTCTACGGACCTCCAGTCAAAGGAGCCGCCCCTCTTCTCAGTGCCGACGGCAGGGCGCTGCTCACTGAGAAGACGCAAATCCTGACGTGATGGGCAGAACACTTTCAAATCGTTCTCAACCAGCCCTCCACCATCTCCAACGACGCCATCGATCGCCTGCCTGAAGTGGAAATAAACGCCGACCTTGATCTCCTGCCCTCTCTCCAAGAAACCATCAGAGCCGTGCCGTAACTCTCCAGCGGGAAATCACCTGGCTCGGATACGATTCCTGCTGAGATTTACAAGCATGGTGGACCCCAGCTGATGAATCGACTCGCAGTGCTCTTCCAGGAGATGTGGCACAAAGGACAAGTCCCTCAGGATTTCAAAGACGCCAAAATTGTCCACCTTTACAAGAAGAAAGGGAACTGCCAACTCTGCGACAACCACCGACGAATTTCGCTACTGAACATCACTGGAAAGATCTTCGCCCGCATTCTCCTCAACCGCTTGAACGCTCAACTGGAGCAAGGACTGCTCCCAGAAAGCCAATGCGGCTTCCGACGACACAGAGGAACAATCGACATGATCTTCGCTGCTCGCTAGCTGCAAGAGAAGTCCCAAGAGATACGGACTCACCTCTACACTACCTTTCTGGATCTGACGAAAGCCTTTGACACGGTGAATCTCTACGGGCTGTGGAAAATCATGCAGAAATTCGGCTGTCCTGAACGGTTCACGCATATGGTTCGTCAGCTTCTCGACGGGATGATGGCGCGCGTTTCTGACAACGGGACAGTATCTGAAGCATTCGCAGTGACCAACGGAGTGAAGCAGGGCTGCGTCCTTGCGCCTACCCTCTTCAGCCTCATGTTCTCTGCCATGTTAATGGATGCCTACCGTGGCGAACGCCCCGGGATCCGCATCGCCTACCACATGGGCCTATTCGGACACATGCGCATTCACAAAAACCTGCGGTAAACAACCGGAGGCTAAGCCACATCAGCGCACACTACTTAAACCAATACATCGACAACGCCCTCGCAATCACCATGTACCTGAGTATATCACGGTTACCTAGAAACCGTGGCTGGGAAGGCTGCCAATCGGACGCTTACACCAGACCACGCCGTGCTGTGTGTCAAGTGGCTGACCAGTGGACTGGGAGTCAGACGGCGATGGCTGCTCCATATCCCCTGAGTTAGTGAATCCTGGTGTGTGAGTTATGGGGTTCAGGTCGTGCTGTGGCGCACGAAGACGGGTACGCTGATCCGTCAGCCAATCCACCTTCTCCCACATCAGACAACTGACCGGCTCGGACTGTGGTCTGAATGTGGGGGTGGGGAAAAGAGTGTGGTCAACAGCTCAGCGCATTTTCCTCACTATAAACACTCTGACGTGCTTCAAACTATCCCGGTGCGCTAAAAGCCGTGGCTTGGAAGGCTCCCAACTGATGGGATAAATCGGACTGCATGGTCAGCACAGTGTGTGTTTTGTGTGAAGTGGCTGACTGGCGGACTGAGAGTCAGGCTGAAATAGCTCCTTCTTAATGTGCCCTTTATGGCACTCCCACTCCATGGGACCCGAGCCATGTGTGGTGGTACGCCCAGGGGCGGCTCCGGCCGCGCCCGCCACCTGCGTCCTCTCCTACCTCCGGTCTGTTTGACTCTGTCATGACACCAGGTTCAGGTGGGAGAGGAGGAGAGAGTGCGGTAGCTGCAGCGCAAGGCAACTATCACTTAAAACTAATTTACGCGCAAGTCACTGTCCCTGCGCCACCCTTCCGTGGAGCATACGGTGGACATCGTCGAAATCGACGGTCGAACTATCGTGTGTTTATGGAGCTGGCGTCAGATAGCTAGGCCTCCAGCAGTGACAGCGTGGCTCGCGTTATTGTCCACATGCACGTGAAGTGGAGTTCGTGGCCTTCCTCCGGGTTGTAAGTAGCGACCTGAGACAGTGTGTCACCTTTTCAAACTGCCCTTTTTTGCTCCATTATTTGCGAGCTAAGTCGTCGTCAGGTCTGGCCTGTCTAATGTCGAGGACACTCACGGGAAGGGACTTGATAAACTCACCAGATTTCTCGCCTGCATCCAGCCAGTCCTTCAATTGCAGGATTTTGGTACACATGATATCTGTCAGACGATGGGCGATACCCACACCAGACTCTGCAGCAACATGTACTGTTGCTTCGGACACGTTCTTTACATACGGTAGAAGGTGGTAGAGGGTTAGTGACTCTCCTTTGTTTTTCCCGTGGGTGTGTACGGAAGCAACGGCTAATGAAGCTGTTTGGTTATAAATTCCTTGCCAGTTGGTCCCAAAGATGTCGTTCTCGTACTCGTCCCGCGATTCACTGCAATGTGTTGCTATTCCTTGGAAAAGTGTTCCAGCACAGACGCGGTTATGTGCCATCGGGTGATTGCTACGGTAGTAGAGAACCTGAGTTGTGTAAGCCACCATGCTATACACCTTAATGACAAGTTCTTTACTGGGTCTGCGTGTGATGAGAAGGTAAATGAGATGCAACTGTTCGTATTCTCTTCTCGCCTTGTGAACCGAATATTGGGATGATCCCGTTAAGTAGGTCTTGAAAGATTGATACTCTGCTCCTTTCAATTAAATCGCATGTTTCCTCCGCACATGGGCGCCAAAACACAGATTCGTAGTGGTTGAAAGGGACCCCTTCCAGCTCTTGTAAGACCAATTCTACACGTAGGCTGGATATTAGGGAACCCATTGGCGTTCCTTTGATCTGCTAGCGTTTTATGACACTAAATATGCAAAAGGTTCGTTGGCAGAAGGCAAAGAGTTGCATTAAATGGTACCTTTCTAGAGGTCCCCTAGTTTTCTCGTAGTTCTCTTCGAGCCGTTTGAATAGAACGTTATTTGCAAGGTCCGGTGGGATAGATTTGAATAATGAAACTACGTCGAATGATACCGTAGACTAATCAGGTCGAACAGTTGCTCTACCGGAGGTTGGCCGGACACTTTATGTGATCCCAATGCAGAGAGTGGTAAACTTTGAATGACACTTTAGTCAGTCAGGCATCTTAGAGGATGCATCGGAAAGGAAGACCGATTTGCCTAAATTTTAGTTTATTATCGGCGTAACGTAAAATTCTACCAAGGCATGGCAAGAAAGGCGCTTTTAACAGTAGTCGTCCTCAGGAAATATACGCATGTTTAATAAGCTACTCAAATGGATTAATTAGAGACTTTATCAGGAAGCAGCTTAGGAGGAGAACGTGCGATCACTGGAACAAGTTTATTGGCCTGATGTTTCGGATTTTCGCTCGAACCCATCATCAGGGACAGGGGCAGATAGAGGCCCAAGGTGCACAGTATGTAAAGTACGTAGTGGCCACGCGATCACATGCGTACTACAACTAGCAGCTCTCGCGATCACCGCTGTGGTTCGTAATTTATTCAATGATGGCTTGGCGTTCTGCGTCCAAGTGGTTGATGGCCGTGATTTCATCATCCACGTTAAATATATTGGCGTGATAATTACCCGGCAATTTGGCTAACTGTCATTGGAGATGTTGGTCACCCATTTTCTCCCCACGTGACTCATTCTCCTGCTCAGGAGATGAATCGGAACAGAATATGGGAACGGGAGGCCATTGCGCTTATTGCTGGACGGTGGGCCTGAGAACAATGAGTCGAGCAGCTCGCGGCTTATGTGGTTATCACCTCTTGCGAGGATTTTGACGCCGTGCAGCTTGACAATGGGGCCGAATCCTGTCGAGTGAACTACCACCTGATTGCTAGCGTCTTTCTTCTCACCGCAACTGCGTGCTCGGCCATTCGCATCCAAAGTAGTCCTGCGGTTTCTCCGACGTACTTGCTTTATCGAAAACTGCAACAGATATGGTAAACTGCGCAAGACGTTTCCTGACGGGACAGTGGGTCTTTCGGCCTCATGACCGGACGCTTGATGGTTGCCTCTGGCCTGTGTGAAACTCCAACTCCAAGCGCAGTGAGGAGGCAGCTGACGGCTTCTGTAGCGTTCTTCACGTAGAAAAGAGCTCACCAGACTTTACAGCCAGTTGGATTTGTTCTCTCTTGTCGTTGGTGTATGCACTGGTTAACAAAGTTGCGTGGGTAGCCATTCGCTCTTTGTACCCGTCGAAGATATCGTATTGCAACAACCTTGTCTTCCGTTTCGCTACAATGCATCCAACCACGCCGGTATAGCGTCCTTACGCAACTGAGTTTGTGACTGATCAGGTGTTTGCTGTTGAATTTCAGTACTTGATGCTTTCCTAAACACTTTGGATTTCAGACCACCACAATATTTGCGGCAAATGATGACATCCAAAGAGGCCAGCTGGTTTTTCTCTTCCTCTAGGAAAACGACAGACTTATGAAATTGAGCCACCCTTTTTCTGCTTTCCATTCGCATGCTAATCATCCTATAGGTACCTCGGTCGGCCTATCTAGTCCATTATATACTGAATTTTAACCAGCTTTGTTTACTCGAACTACAATAAGAAGGTCATCAGCGCAGGCCGCTGGCACGATTTGAAGGAGGTCCAATTTGATCTACATTTTGAAACTCATCCAAGGACGATTCTTCATGATATCCATAGTTGCAGTCTTTGGCCCTTCTTTTGTGATCTTCTGGTGTTATGTTTTTTGTGTTCCCAATCTTATTCAGGGTGAATGGAAAAATATTTTTTGCTTATAGTTTTTGAATTTTACTTTCAAACTTAAGCGTACGCCGTAAATTTAATGTGCGGGAAGCCGGCGTTGAGACGTTCTTTAAATATCGGCATCTGATCCCGTTCGACGACGACGAGGGCATCCCCCACATACCGAACCCAGAATTTTGGCCTGTGGTGTCGGAAAGCCAGCGACTCTATGTAGTACGTTTGTGATCTCGTGGGCACTATGCACTATAAATACTGCGCACTTTCTGCCTCTATCAACCTAATTTGCCACTGCCACTGATAATTGGTTCAGGTGAGAACATTAAACGTCAAGCCAATAAACATCTTGTTCCAGCGATCGCATTTTCTCCTTCTGAGCTGCTTTGTGGAACTTTCCTGTTCACCTCTATCAAATATCTATTTCATTCATTTGAGAAGCTTAATAAAAAAATAATATTTACTGAGGTCTTCTACCGTTAACAGCGCACCTTCTTCCTATGCCCTCGTACCACCATATCACCCACAAACCAAACCATACGGCTCTACGTACTCCGGGGCTGAATGCGCATTCATGGACGTATGGCAGTTCGACCGTCGATTTTGACGAGGTCCACCGTATGCTGCACACCAGGTGGTGCAGGGACGGTGACTTGCACGTGAATTAGTTTTAAGTGATAGTAGCTTTGCGCTGCAGCTACCGCATTCTCTCCTCCTCCCCCACCTGAGCCCGATGTCACGACAGAGTCAAGAAGACCGGAGATGGGGAAAGGTCGCAGGTGGCTGGCGCGGCTGGAGCCGCCCCTGGGCGTACCACCACACCTGGCTCGGATCCCACGGAGTGGGGAGTGCCATAAAGGCCACATTAAGAAGGAGCCATTGCGGCATGACTCTCAGTCCACCAGTCAGCGACTCCCCACAAAACACACATTGGGCTGACCACACGGTCCGAGTTATCCCGTCAGTTGGCAGCCTTCCAAGCAACGGCTTTTAGCGCACCGGGATAGTTTGAAGCGCGTCAGATTGTTTACAGTGAGGAAAATGCGCTGAGCTTTTGGCCTCACTCTCTTTCCCATCCCCACAATCAGAACACCATCCGAGCCAGTCAGTTGTCTGATGTGGGAGTGGGCGCATTGGCTGACGGGTCGGCGTACCCGTCTTCGCGTGCAACAGCACGACCTGCCCCCCATAATGCACACACCAAGATTCACTTACTCAGGGGATATGGAGGAGCCATTGCCGTCTGACTCCAAGTCAACTGGTCAGCCACTCGACACACACAACACATACACTGGGCCGACGGCGTGGTCTGGCGTAAGCGTCAGATTGGCAGCCTTCCAAGCCACGGTTTCTCGGAAACCCTGATTTTATCAGGTACATTATGATGATTTTGAGGGTGTTGTCTACGTATTAGTGTAGATGGTGTGCGCTGATGTGGCTTAGCCTCCGGTGGTTTACCGAAGGTTGTCGTGGAGGCGCATGTGTCATAATAGGCCTATGCGGTGTGTAAATGTGCGGGAGCAGTAACGGCAGTTGAGGTGGGCGTGGCGACTGTATGTCGGAGCCCTAGGCACTGGTTCACCAGCCTCCGTGCGATGGATTTGCAGGTGACCGACCAAGCCGATGCGTGAGTTGAAGTTGCGGGCGCAGTGTAAGCAGGAGAAATCGGTAGAGGCAGGGGAAATGTCATTCATGGTATTGGGGGTGGCAGTGGCGGTAAGAATCACAGGAGCGGAGGGTGTGCATTATGTATCGGTGTTGTCGGCATTGCGGTGAATTCCGCTCTCATGGTTGCGCATGTGACCGAATAGGCCCATGCGATGAGTGAATGCAAGAGGACAGTGAGAACGGTGGAGGCGACGATCTCTGCTGTTTGATGGTGCTCCAGGCACTGGTTCACCAGTCTCTGTACGATGGATTCGCAAGTGACCGACCAGGCCGATACGTGAGGTGAATGTGCGGTCACATTGAGGAAAGTTTAGGTGAGAGTCCTCATCGCTGATGGTGGTGGTGGTGGTAGTAAAGGCAAAGGCGGTGGTGGTTGTGGTGGTGCGGGTAACAGGCGATGAGTATTGGGATGTGGTCTCTATGATGGTGGGAGTAATGGAATTGATGCCAGGAGTGAGGGTGGGGGAGTCTGAAGGAGGGTTGGCAGAATTTGACGTAGAAATTGGAATCGTCGGATTGTTGGTGAATTGCGTCCGAAGATGTCCAAAGAGGCCGATTCGCGTGTGAAAGATGCGTTGACAGCGCGGGCATGTTGGCAGGGTCTGGGCATCGACGATATTGGTCCAGGGCACTGGTGACTTTCATGCCGCTATTTTGGCCTTGGCGGCGGCGCTCCAATTGGCCTCATAGATTACTGAACCAGTCTTCACGGATCTTCTCCATGCTGGTCTATCCTGGGCGAGGTCCTCCCAGGTCGCCGGGTTGATTTGCATTTGCTTCAGCGATTTCTTCAGTGTCCTTTACTCGTCGTTTTTGACCACCCTGTCGGCGAGCACCCGTAGCGACATCTCCGTATAAAAGTCGTTTGGGTAGTCGCTCGTCGTCTATTCTTACCAGGTGGCGGCTCCATCGCAGTTGCACTTGCTGCAGCCTGGCATGGATGCTTAGGATTCCAGTTCACTCCAGGACTTCCGTGTCCGGGATCCTGTCTTGCCATCTCAGCTTCAGTATTCTGCGGAGGCAGCTGAGATGGAAGTGATTCAGCTTCCTGGCTTGGTTCGAGTAGACGGTTCAGGTCTCCGCTCCATAAAGGAGTGTTGTCAAGACGACGGCCTTATACATCTTCAGTTTGGTGTTCAGGTGAATACCATGGCGATTTCACACAGAGGCCTGCAGCCAGCCAAAGGCCTGACTAGCTTTGAGATCCGTTGGGCAACCTCGTCATCGATTCTCGTGGTGCGTTGTCGTAGACACGCGCGTTGAAGCCTGCATACGCCGACTGTTGAGAAGGTGCCCGTCAGTTCTATAGGTGGTGCGGATCCCAGTCTGCTCACCACGGTTGGCGTCCATCAGCATAACTGAGAACATGAGATTGAACAGGTTTGGAGCCAACACTCAGCCCTGCTTCACTCCATTGGTCACTGCGAATGCTTCGGATACCGTTCCGTTGTCAGTGACGCGCGCCGTCACCCCGTCATGAAGCTAACACACCATGTGCGTGAACCGCTCAGGACAGCCGAATTTCTGCATGACTTTCCACAGTCCGTAGCGATTCATCGTGTCAAAGGCTTTCGTTAGATCCACGAAGGTAGTGTATAGGTGAGTTCGCATCTCCTGGCAATTCTCTTGTAGCTGGTGGGCGGCAAAGATCATATCGGTTGTTCCACGGTGTCGGCTGACGCCGCATTGGCTTTTCGGGAGTAGGCCCTGCTCTAGGTGACTGTTCAGACGATTGAGAAGGATACGGGCGAAGATCTTCCCGACGATGTTGAGCAACGAGATTCCTCTGTGATTATCACAGAGTTGCCGGTTCCCCTTCCGTTTGTAGAGATGGACGATGGTCGCGTCTTTCAAATCCTTAGGAACTTGTCCTTGGCACACATCTCCTGGAAGAGTGTTGTGAGTTCTGCCATTAGCCGGGGCCCACCGTGCTTGTAGACTTCCGGTGGGATTGCGTCGGATCCCGGTGCTTTACCGCTGGAAATCTGCTGCACGGCCCGGATGGGTTCTGGTAGGGAAGGCGGCAGATCAAGGTCATTGTTCGTGTCCACTTGAGGGAGCCGGTCAATGGCAGTATCGGAGGTGGCTGATGAGCAATTAAGGACTCTTCTGAAGTGTTCGGCCCAGCGCTTCAGAATTTGCGATTTCTCTGTCAGTAGTGTTGTGCCGTCAGAGCTGAGCAGCGGTGCGGTCCCCTTTGATACACGAGCCGTAGATGGCTTTGAAAAAGCTTTTCATTTCATTGCGGTCCACATACCCCTGGATTTTCTCAGCCTTTCGGATCATCCAGGCATCCTGCATCTCCCGCAGCCGTTGCTGTACAAGGCGCCGGCATCTGAAGAAGGCTGCTTTGGTGGCGTCAGTCCGAAGGTCCATGTAAGCTTTGTGTAGTCTATTCTTATCCGCGAGTAAGTTGCTGATGTCGGCGTCATTGTCATCAACCCAGTCCTGGTGTTGACGGCGTGCGCGTCCGAGGACTTCAAGGGCGGTGGACTGGATGACATTTCGCAGTTGACACCATCGTGTCTCCACGGTAGCATTATCATCTGGAGCATGCAGGCCCTCCAGTTTCTCGGTTATTTGGTTGCTGAAAACAAAACAGTGAGCAGGAAAATTAAATAAAAGAGTATTTGACTTATCTGGTGGCCTCTTACATTGGGGCCTTCGTCGGGGTTGCAATCGGAGCCTCATCTGGAGATGACGAGGCGGTGATCTGACCAACCATCGGCATCGCGGATCGCCTTGGTTACCAACACGTCCTGTCGATCTCGCCTCCGGACGAGAACATAGTCCAACAGATGCCAGCGCCGCGACCGAGGGTGCATCCACGTGGCCTTCTCCCGCGTCGGAAGGCGGAAGAAGGTGTTGGTCAGCAGGAGACGGTGTTCCGCACACGTGCGCAGAAGAAGGAGGCCGTTATCTTTACAGCTACCGAGATCGTTGGGACCCAGCACTCCCTGCCAGGCAGCGTGGTCCGTCCCGACGCGGGGCGTTGAAGTCACCAAGGAAAATAAACTTGTCCACCTTCGACACAGTCGCCAGCAGGGCGTGCAGGTCCTTCGCCGCATCAGAGCTTCTCATTGGGGGGAGCGTAGGCACTGATGATGGTGGCGAACTGGTATCCCCGAAGAGGCAGGCGGAGGCTCATCAGGCGATTATTGATACCCTACGGCAGACAGGGCAGACGTCCCACGATGTCGTTCCGGATGGCAAAGGCAACACCAGCGTCGCGTCGCTCTGCCCTTGGTCGGCCACTCCAGAAGAAGGTGTAGCCGGCACCCACCTCCTCCAGCTGACCCTGCTCAGAGAATCGGGTCTCGCTGAGAGCAGCAATGTCAACCTTGTAACACGCCAGTTCCCGAGCGACTAGTGCTGTCCTCCGTTCCGGCAGTTGCTCCTTGGATTTTCTAAAAGGGAATGAACATTCCAGGCTGCTAGTGTGAGTGGACTCATCTGATCAGCCTGGAGGGTATGGCGAGGGAGATTGGGACGGGGGGTATTGTTGTTTGTTTGAGTTTTACGACTGCGTATTTTGCGATCTGCGAGCCGCGGCCGGCTGCAGAAGACGTAATAACCAGCTTTTGTTTAAAGCACCTTTTCTAGCCTGTTCTTCCACGAGAAGGCAAGCAGTGCTGTCCCTAAATAGGGCTGTTTGGACATCCCAGACGGCTGCGAACTCCACTATGAGTCACGGTTTTGTTTTAGTGGGAGAACGACCCGAGTTAGCCTGGGACGCCTATGGGGTTGCTGTCGCCCCCACCGTAGGACTTTTTGAGAGGGTAAAGATGGGAAGTTCGGGAGTCAGACATACCGGGTGTGGAGGCACACACAACACCGGATACCCTCACCTGGTTTAGCCTGCCGGTCGTGATGGTTACCCGGGGTGTGGTCGCTGGGAAGAACCCAACTTCGAGGAGCCACAGGTGAGAGTTGGGTACCAGTTAGAGGCGGCCACAGGAGCATTCACCACCTGAACGAGACAAATGGAGCGACCAAATACTATCTGTATGGTGCTACCCCTAACTATTACCCCATACACCCCTACTTATAAACGCCTTTAGATGACATTGCACATAAATTGGTAGCGGGGATACCTGGCCTTTCATAATTTTTACTCTGGTCTGCTGAAACAAGCCGGAATCCGTTTGATGAACGTTCGCACACAGCTGTGTTTTTGAGGCACCGGATAGTTGATGTGAAAGCTCTAAAGTTTTGTGGTATTCGTTTCCTTCTTAATTTGAACTTTAGGATTTCGCTTGAGGAGTACAGCAAGGAATGGCATCTTCTACTCTCGCTATTTTTCCGCCTTGAGAAGATTCCGTTGATAAAGTTATGAAAGCTTTGCAGCATGGATTTACTGACGATAAATAAAGCGTTGTCAAAGTAATGAGGTTAAAAACTGGTTCACGTTGGATGAAGGCGGTTTTTTATAGCTCCTCTAGGACCAGTTATGCACCAAGACTGAGACCGGGGAGACCACTGGAGTTTCCTTGATCTGCTCATAGGTTTTTCCAGTATATCCGAGGTCAGTTTTTGGCAAACTTCGAACAGACTCATGGGTTATTTAATTCTGAGCGGACTCTGAGCATCGTCGTATGCTTTTCAACTTTCTTGAGCAAGACATCCCGCACCTAATTCAGTAGGCTGGATGTGAATAACGACGTCACTTCAAATGAGACCATAGTTTCTTTCGATTGAATCCTCTAACCTTGAAAGTATACGAGGAATTGGGAGGCTGATTGAACTGAGGTAGCCGAATTGCCTTGTAGGATCTGTGCTTTTGAGTACATGTAGTTTGTCAAATTCTAGGTAAGGCTGCTTTTTAGGCCAAAAATTGATCTCAGTGGAACATTCGATTAATGGGTTTTTGGCAAACCATAGAATCAAGCCAGAGCGGTCTCCGTTACTTAATTTGGCGTCGTTCATTCTCCATGATCATATTTTTTTGCTTTAGCTTGAAAGTTCTGCGCTGGTCTGCAAACTTCTGACAGTAAGAAGGACCTTAGTTTTCTCCTCATAACCTTCTCTGTTCATCACGTCTGTTGTTCGTCCCTTAACAGCTGGCAGCAGGATAATTCTGTCGTTCTCCAGCTGTTCCTTCATAGCTTTTGACGCACTCTGAAATACAGCGGATTGGTCTGTGTGCCATTAGCAAGGAGGCGTGTATTTGGTCATCGGTTGTTTCAGTTCTCATAAACGTAGCTTCCAGGGGTGCAATGAAGCCGACGGGGTAGCCATCTGCGGTGTTGACGGTGGCTTCGTACCATGGTCCTCGTAATTGCCATTCTGCTACCTGTTTAAACGACAGGTTGTGGATCACGGCTGAGGTTCCAGTTTTAACTCATTTTATTTCCATTACAGTAAATTGAATACCACTTTGCCTGTTAGAACTGCCACCAAGTCAGCATACCACGTCCGGGTCGTAAAACGAAACGGTTTCTTATGCAGTTTACAGATGTGCACTGCTGTTTCCGTTATTAAAACTACATCCAATAGTCTATATCGTAAAAATAAACAACTATCTCCGAAATCGTTAATGGCATAAGCGAATTAAACGGAAAAGTACTTAACGTTGTTTACATAAGTTTACCTCGATTGACCAGCGTATTGGCATTTAGCTATTTATAAGGGAAAGGAAATTGTTGCATAAAAATCTATGTTAAATTCAATAATCAGTATTTGCTAACCTTGCACTTATTACGGTTATGCTATTGGCACGCTCCTAAGTTACAAAAAAAGCTCATAGGACCGATGTATTTTAGTAACTCCACAGACACGCAGTAACCGAGGTTGGACGCGAAGAGAATGAAAAATTAGAGGTGAATGTTCGCACTCCAGGTGTGCGTATAAGTAAAGAAGTAGGTTGTTCGTTCGACGGAATCATGTTTTTATTCGTCTGAGCTTTCGAACTCTTAATGGAATCTAGCGTCAGAGATAAAAACGGCACAAAAATGAGCAACAGTTATAGGGGTAGGGGGTAATCAGACACCAGTGGCGCCAGGCCGGAGGAGACTGCGCAGGGCCCTGTATGCCGCCGCCAGATCGATAAATCGATTGACCAATTTCTCATCAGAGGCACAGGCTTCAATCAATTATTGGTTTGTCTTGCTTCCCATGGGGACGATTAGCTTCGTTGTTGCGAAATTAAACTCGTGACGCGTTTCGCAGGTTTGGGCAGCCACTTGTGATAAGCCGTCAATCCATCTCACAGCCAGCTTATGCTTGTGTATGCGCGATTCAAGCATACGTCCAGTCTGTTATGTGAAGTTACGGGAACAGTTTTGGTACGGGATGCGATAAACTACCCCGGACTGCTCACTAAGATTTAATGTGTCCTTGAGTCTCCTGACCCTGCTGCGCATGGTAGCTTTGGGCCAGTGTGCGATTTCGACACCTAGTCCCACAACAATGAGCTCGGTCGATTCTGGCACGTCCTTTATGTAGGGCGTCAGATGCCATACCGTAGGGGTTGGTTCTGGTTGGATCCTCCGGTGTTGAACACGTAGACATCGGCTTATGAACGCCTTCGGAAAGCTGTTCCGCATAAACTGGTCGCGGAGTAAACGGGTCTCTAGTCCTTTTTCCGCCGGGTTGCTGCAATGAGTCGGGATGCGTTATAACAGCGTTCTCACACACCTTCGTCTGTGAGCCACAGAATGGTTGCTGTGAAAATTGAGACGCTGCGTAACGTTCGTCGCTTTTCTGTAGACAGCTGTGCCTATTTCACCGTTGGAACTTCGCCTGACGACTACTTCATCCTCCCTCGTGAATTGTATGCCTGGGACGATTGAGTTAAGGTGATTATGAAAATGCTGCAGCATGTTCCTATTGACGATAGCAAATGTGTTGTCTACGTAACGGCGCCAAAATATAGGTTACTGTTGAGTGAAAGCGATCCTTTCCAGCTCTTGTAGGACCAAGTCTGCCACTGGAGTTCCATTGATCTGTTCATAGGTTTCTCCAGCAAAGGTGAAGTAGGTCTTTTGACAAAATTCGAACAGCCTCATAAGGTGTTCTAGTTTGAGCGCACTCTGGGTTTCGTCGTATGACTCCTCAAGTTTCTTGAGCAAATCTTCCTGTGCTAAACTCGGCGGGATGGATGGGAATACTGACGTCACGTCAAAAGAGAGCATCACTTCGTCCAAATGAATCCTCCAACCTTTGGGGTCTGCCAGGAATTGGGAGGCTGAACGGACTGAGGCAGTCGAATGGTTATGGAGGAATTTTAGTTTCGAGTACATCCATTTGGTCAGATTACAGGTGGGGCTGCCTTTTAGGGCAACTATTGGCCGCAGTGTAAATGTCGAAGTCGTGAGGTCCACAACACGAAGGTTTCCCAAAGCAGGAGTCAGGGCAGACGAACTAGGTAGGACAAGCTTTTACTGAAGCACAGAGCTTACAAGGGGCTCTGCACACAGCTGCAGCTAGCGGTTTCCTCAGGTCAGTAGTTGTTGTGGTTGTGTCCGCTGTTGAGACCACTTGACCCCAGCGCGTCATTTGTCGCCTGCAGCCAATCAGCGAAATGACACACATCGTTTCGAGCACTCGTGAGGATGAGGCGAAGACTCGGGTAGTCCCAGCAGGAGGGTAAGACGGGCCGTGTGAGTCAGCGTCTGCGCCGGCCATCACGTGAGCCGACTGCCTCGACCAAGAGCGGCGAACTAAGCGGCGCACATGGGAACGGACTGTCACAGAATAGTTGGTTTGGCAGACCGTAGAAACGAGCCAGGGCAGTAGCCATTGGTTTCACTGTTGTTCGTTTTTGTTGCCGTTTTTATCTCTGACGATGGACTCCAGTAAGAGTCCGAAGGCTCAGACGAATAAAGTCATGATTCTGGCGAACGAACAACGTTCTTCTTTTTTACTTAGAATGAACGGTGTTTTGTTTCTTGATTGGTGATATCTGTGATCAGTTCGCTTATCACCGCCTTGCCTGCAGAACAGAACCACGAAATGTTCATACTTGTGTGGTTCGATTGACGCTTGAATAAATGTTCCATATCGAATCCTCTGTCTTATCCACACGGCTTGAGGGACACGAATAAAAGGGGAGCGATGGTACTAAAATAAGAACGGCACGTCGAAAAGCGCTGTGCATTCACATATACCACATCAAGGACCATCGGGTACTACAGTGATGGTAGCGCCACCCCCGAAGCCATCCCTTCGGAGTCGGTGAAAATACATGGTACCGCCTTCTTTTCCACCACCTGTACCAAAATACGATGAGAAAGAAGACTTATAATCCTATTTGTGACATGCTCTTATATAACCTATGTGAGTGGTTGCAAAAATTTTGGTCGGAGCTGCCATTGACAGTTTGATCGAAAGATGGTATAAACGTTACCACATGTCTGAGCACTTCAACGAGGATCTGACAGCGTCTGTTGAAACAGAATTTCTAACCCTTCCAGCTGCAGGTAGGGGAACCTCCGCCTTCCACCACTTAAGTAAATGGCTAAATATGCGGGATCTCGTGCATTCACTTATTGCTTTGCCTCCAGCAGCTGGCCATGAGATTGTAGCACAAACAGAAGGATGTCGGCAAGCTGCGAGATTATGCTGGCTGAATCAACCATCCACGGAGATTTCAGGCGGCCAGCATTAATGCTCGAATGCTGGAAGATTTCAGCGTATTTACCATGCAACGCCACGGAGAGATAGGATTCCAACCCACAATTAACATTTTTAAATGGAGCAATTGCGACCGCCAATGGTGTGAATCCGTTTATTTTCCCTAGTACCACATGCAATGACCCACAAACCTGTTTTATCCCGATTTTATCCTGAAGCCCTAGTGGTGCACCAGACAGTCCAATATAATGTCGACACTGTCTATGCAATCCTAGGGTTTTACCCAATTATTTGTATACCCTACTGTTAAGACAGTCGTCACACCTCATTTAACGACAGTCATTGGCTCTCGCCTACTACATCAATAGGCGATTAACTCTGTCCTTCGTTTCCATCACAAGCACATTTACTTCACCGAATTTTAACGCGGAGTTTGACGCGGGATAGACTTTCAGACCTCGAATTTACATTGTAACAGGACTGCGTCATTAATGAAAAGGATCGCACCATGCAATTCAGACAAGCTTCTCATAAGACGCAAACAACTCCGCTGCTGGACGAAACGGTACTTTGGTCAGCAGTCCCCTGATAAATCTGGGACACAAAAGGAGGACATGTCTACTCTTAAAAACCCTTTGACGTCAGTCCCATGATACAGTAGGTGACCATTCTCATGAAATGTTAACCAACATTTCCAAATGTGTTTCTGATACAGAAGGATTAAGTGGGTTTGTAATATTTATTATCATGAAGCATACTCCCCAAATATTTCAGTCAAGCTAGGATACCAGCTTTTGACTACATTTTTCTCTGACAGCTGGAACGAACCGCACTTGGTTAAAAACGAATACTTAAACAATAGGTTTTTTCCGTTGATTTTTGATTATCTTATAAATTCAACTATATTTGATGAAAGAACATGCAAAAATCACCTTTCTTCCAAGCATTTGGCTGCTAATAATGTCTTCTTCAAAGTTTATGCTCGAAAAAAGGTGGCTTTCCGTTTTAGCAATGGGTTCCAGTGGTCATGCACTGAACTCGATCTGTTGTTGCATTGTCGTTTAGGGTTCACAGATAACAAGCCATACATTTTTCAGATGGGGAAAATCAAGTAATCCTCTATGCTATTTTTAAGGTGCAAAAGAGTGTTCATAAAAGTTTTCAATGAATGTGGCCTGTGTCGTAAATTTAATAAGGTGCATTTTTATACGAATAGATACGAAGATATCTGAAAAAACATTGTATGTTCTTAAAAACTTTCACAAATTTAACTATTCAAATGTCATTCCTTCAAGAAAGACTCGCTTTGCCATTGAATGAGCGCGAAAGGGGTATTTTTGTGTGATTTCTAGAAAATATATTTGAATTTATAAAAGCATGAAAAAAACAAAGAAACCTTGCAACATAAGTTATCTTTCTTTGCCGAGCGTGTTTTGTGCAGACGGCCGACCATAAGCACCTTCAAAACCAGGCAGCTTAGAGTGACGGGAATATCTGGGGAATATCCTGCCGGATAATTTATACTGCAACACCGATTACTTAAACCATCCTAATTGATAGCGGTTTTCAAAATTTTGGTTAATATTGCTCACCTTCAGTAGGGTTGCATTGTAAAAAGCATTAGTTAGAGCGCATCTATGCTATACGTTACACATTGATACAGGTTCGATTAAACCTATTTGGCAACCACCCCAGCTGATTCCCGCACAATTCCAAAATGAAGTCCCCAACCTAAACATTGCCTGCATCCAGCGTCCTACAGTCCTCCAGATCACCGTGGGCCTCGTCTGTCACGTTTGTGTCTAAAAAGGACGGAAATTACGGTGGCTGTTGACTACCACAAACGTTCTACTATAACGACAGGTGATTCGTTTCCACTACCACGTGTTGAATTTTACCTTGACACACTCGATGGTTCCTAGTGTTTTGCAGCACTGGATCTTAGATTGGTGTATTAACGATTCGAGGTCGAACCGGCTGACAGCCAAAAGTCCGTCTTTCTTCTTCCTCGAAAGCTGTTCGTATTTAAAACCTTGTCTTTCAGATTATGCAAAGGTGTTGCTACCTATCAGATACTGATGCCGATAGTCTTGGACCGTTTAGACAGCAAAAATGCTCGGCGAAATGACTGTTTTCGGTAAGAGTGCTAAACAAAACAAGGACAACCTTTCAATTGCATTATTGGCAATTCAACACGCGGGAGTGCAACGCATCCTTGGAAGTTTCAGGTCTTCTGTGACCGGGTTGATTATTAAAACCACGCTCAATGCTATGGGTGTAAGACCAACCTCTGACAATCCATCACATCTTAGCCAATACCTCATTCACAAACAGGATTGATAAATTTCCTATTGTTAACTTCTTGCAACCGTTGCTTCATACACGATCTTGCTGACATAGTCAGATTGTTATATAAGCTGATAGGAAGCGGAAGCAAATTCATTTGGACAAAGGACGGTAAAGCTGCTTTAAATGAAGTCAAGGTTCGACTAACGTCTTATCCAGTTTTTAAGCTTCCTGATACACATACTGATGCTCCATCTTCCACCTTAAATACTAACGCCAGTGGATTCGCGATATGTGGATTACCGTCACAGGCCACTGAAAAAGCTCGTGCAAGGCGGGTGTGTTTTGGCAGTAAAGGCTCAACTTGAGCACAACGGAACTACTGTACGTACGTCTTGAACTGTTAGCCGTAACTGCTTTCTTCAAACTGTTCCGCTTATTTTTACTGTACAAGCCCTTCATAAGGTACTTCAGTGGTTACAGAACACAAAAGACGCAGAAGGACAGCCAGCTCAATGACAGTAACTACTATGAAATTAAACTCTCACCTGCTCCTTCAAGCCAGAGACTCAACCTACCTACGCGGGTGCCCTGTCACATCACTCGCCCAACGTAAACATTGAGTGGTCATCAGTAGAGATTAACCAGGCCAACACAATACAAGCTAGTGAACCTACCTGTCGTCACTGGGCTATCGACCAAGGTACTGACCAAACACCACAATCGTATATGATCGCGGAATAAGCAGTAATCATCGCATTAAATGCGACCTCCAGCGATGAACGCGGGAACTGGTGATGATAGTAGGCATGTAATGGCATGGCAACTGCACTTCTCTCTCATATTATAAGTTCGCGTAAGAATCTGAAACTACAGGCAAAGATCTTCTTGCTCTATTATTAATTATGACTCTTTTGTTTCTACAGCGAGCTTAAAGGTTCAGCCATCGTCCATGCATACAATCATATCAGATGAAACTGACGAAACTGACCGCAGAAGGGAAAATATAGGTGTTGTACTGATGTCGCCAGGACAGAGGTAGTTACTTATCTCCCATTCGCAACATCACTAATGCTGTGAATCGACTCATTTGGGGATGCTGGATTAGGTTGTGCTAGGTCCAATTAGTGGAATCTGGTTAAGAGTATGGTCATGCGCCAGAATTAGTATTTATGGCCATCCAATAAATCTTTTTTTTTCTAAATTAGAGCGTGGCATTTATCGGAAAATCGGCAGTCATACAAAACCCAGCTGCACCTTTTTTATGATAAGTGCTTTATAATGCATCTCTTGAATTTAAGTTTTAAGAACATTCTTTGGAGAGAAGGACACATTGACTTATCTTCAGAACTTGTCGGCCGACTGAAAATCAGAGTAGCTTTTTCATAAGGGACCAATAACTGGATCCAAATCACAGGTCTAACTAAGATATGCGGATACAACTTCTGCAGTTGCTTCCCTCAACAGGTTTCTTCTAAAGATCTCTAACGCAGCCAGGATTATTGTGAAACAACGTCGCCTTTTGAAGGTTTCGTAATCTTTTAATGGGAAAAAGTGTTGCTCAATCATGAGAACATCAGGGCACAGACGATGCCCGCCAAGTGAGCACATGCTACAATGCCAAGACTTGCAAAAAACACTGGCTAGGAAACAACCTAGATTCCTTTTCGGTCAGTGGAAATACCATAGCCCGGCAACTGTTCTTATGGGCACAAGGAGGTCTAATATTGGTGTGTTATACGACACTAAGGGAACTTTATAGAATGATGGTAAAGAGGTTAGTGAGAGTTAGATGAGGAGTCCGATATAGGCCTAATGGAGTGAACTGATCTGTTTCTCTCTAGGATTAAGGTAAACAGTCACACGGTTGGCAAAATTAAACGGCACTACGGGAACTAAAGTGAGATGGGGGATGGACGAGCTATCATCACACTAGACATCATCATCGGCGATCAAGGCACGGCGGTCGAATTACACCCAGTAGACATAAAGTAGTGTAGCAGTTATAGTGTTGTAACTACTGCATCCCCTTTTGATTCAGTTTGTGACGTTAGTTTCGGATGAGAACTCGAAGCGTCAGAAAAACAAACCCAATATTTCAGAGGAAATGCCTAATCCTAATGCTCAAGTATCTGAACTAATGGCGTATAAGAGGTCTTTGATACATTTACTATGAGATTTTCCTCTACCATTCGAACAGGACCAAAATGAGCGACAAGCAATATTTAATGCAATCATCAAGTCTTGTGAGCTATGCGCTAATGCCCATGTGTATTCAAGTCCCTGCAACAGCATGCAAGAGGGTACACAAAAATGGGAATTTTTTATTTCAATTTTAAAAAAATTTAAGATAACATCTTAAAAATGTTAATTCCCTTCAAACTAGTGCCCATTAGATGACATGCACTTGTCACAACGGGTTTTCCACTGTTCAAAATATTTTTATTCTTCTGAACGTATGCTTCTACAGGCCTCCAGCGACATTTTCTTAACCTCTTCTGAAAACACTTTCACTTTAAGTTTTTATCCAATCTGGAGAATATGAATTTGTATGGGGCTAGGTCAGGCAAGTATGTGGGATGAAAAAACAGTGGTCAAGCTATTTTTTACAAAAAAATGTTTTATTTTTAACGCTGTTTGAGCAGGTGCCTTTTCATGACGAAGCAGCCAATTCCCGATCGCCGCAGTTAACGTCCTCTTTTTTTCACTAACTCATGCAATTGCGTCAGTATCTGCAGATAATAATTTTGGTTCGCTGTAGTGCTATGAGTAAAAGATTCAACGTGAACGACTCCTTTGATATCGAAATGACAAACTATCATGAATGCGTTTTTACTCACATATTGTCATCGCAGAATCGACGAGAGTTTTGGGAGGGGGGTTAAAAAACAATCATTCCGTCCACTGATATGGTTTCTCATGAACGCTTCTTAGCTACCTGAGCAGGAAAGCTGTCTATTAAACATGCATAGCGGGAGGGAGCAGCCCTACCACTCCACTTGGTTACAGAAAACAAGAATCGTTTTTTTGGATACTCCTCGTGTTTCTGGGGGAAACTAGGCGTAAGTTTTGGGGGTCAACGTTTGACTCGAATTATTTGGATAAAAGATATTTGAACCAGCGTGGTATATTAAAGTTCGTCTTGAAAAACTTGCTCAAGGCGAATATCTGACTGAATACAGCATGCAGAATGAGAGAGTAAAGTGAGTAAAACATTCATTTTTAATTACCGTTGCTATGTCAGCTTGGTTGGCATGGTGACCCTTCTCATCGACCAGAAAACTGCAGATCCATTAGTTATTAGAAGCAAAGAGGCAAGTTCCAGCTATGAGTCGTGAAGGAGACACGATCACTGGAATACGATCTTTATTAGCCTTTGTGCGAATCGGATCTGATGCTATCTCCGAAGCTGTGTTCGAGTTGAAAATCCGAAACGTCAAGCTAATAAAGCTCTTGTTCCAGTGATCGTATCTCCTTCTTCAATATCCATTAGTTTTAACTTCCCTCAGGTTTCTCGTCGGGTGCTTAGAGGCTCTAGGACATGTCTCGTCAATGATGTGGTTCTTAAAATTTTTAGCCTTAAGTCTTATATTATAACCTATAATTTCAACAGAAAATTGTGTATAGTCTGCATAGGTGGAAATAGTCATGACTTTTTCTTCAATGAAAAAAGGTCGGATGGGGCATGAGCCCTACTATGCTCGATAAGCGCCAACCATACACGATAGTTCGACCGTCGTTGTCCGACGATGTCCACCGTATGCTCCATGGAAGGGTGGTGCAGGGACGGTGACTTGCGCGTGAATTAGTTTTAAGTGATAGTAGCCTTGCGCTGCAGCTACCGCACTCTCTCCTCCTCCCCCACCCCTGAACCCGGTGTCAAGACAGAGTCAAGAAGACCGGAGGCGGGAGAGGGCCCAGGTGGCTGGTGTGGCCGGTTCCCCTAAGTCCTAGCCGCCCCTAGGCTTGCCACCACACCTTCGATGTTCGGCATTTGTTAGCGGAGTGCAACCCGAATAACGCATGCCGTGTCCTGATGTGGCCCCCGTATTGGTCCAACGCATCTACCACGTGGCCCGTTTAGGGGGCACACCTACCATACAGTCATATATGCAAAACCATCTTGTTTATCTGTCCACTGTGACCAACCGTAAACCTTACTCGTACAGGAAAATTCATAGTAATTCTATACATACCTAGCAAAAGCCCATAATTTCATATTAAAATCGAAGTGGCTCGTTCACCCGACAGTTAAATCGTCGTTTCCGACTATATACGCCGTGTGCCCGGCAACAAGGTGGCCGTAGGAATGTTGACGTGCGCGTGAATTAGTTTACTGTAAGAGTAGACTTGCGTACCATCTACTGCGCTCTCATCTCCCTCACCGACCCGGGTCCGCTGTTGAGACAGAGTCAAGAAAACCGATGGAGGGATCATGTGAATGCGGCTGGTGTGGCGTGAGCCTGCGCCTAAATGTGCCACCACATCCCATGTGTGACATTTGTTGTGAGCACGTGCGCACAGTAACGCATGTTATGTTCTGATCTGGTTTCTATGTTAGTATAGTGCATCTGCCACGATACCGGTTAGATGGGAAGAGCTTGGTCACACGCGCAGCTGGAAATATAAATTTTAGGGTCTCATGACAAAGAAGACTCGCTTAAAGTGTTATATTGGACCACTTCTATTTGACAGCAGACAGATAGGTGAAACAGTAGAGTAGATGTTTAGTACAATGGAGCTAGGAGTTGGCACATGGAAATTGTGACAGACGAGGACATGATGATCAGTAAAGGAAAAATAGCTGTGGCGGCATTTAAAGTTTCAAAAATAAAGACGGAGCGAAAGATGAGAGGGGGAGAATCGGCAGTCACCTTATTTGCTGGGCTAAAAATTCCTCATTAGCCATCTCCTACTAAGCCAACTTGGGTTGAAATGTTCCTCCAAGAGAAGAAGCTTCATGCCCTCGAGCACATCAACAACTTCAAAACTCGGAAGCACCAAATCGGTAGCACCAAGGAAATCGCGATGACAATTCTGTGGTTGAGTTAGTTGACGTTTATCACGGTCAGCTGGTTTGTAGACACCAGTCTGCACTAGAACAGCTGCAAATGTGCAACAAAACCCACCAAGTCAGAAGGCGACAGAAATGGATAGGGAAAATAAGAAATAGAAGCATAAGAGAAAAACGTGAAAGAAAAGGAAATTCAAGAAGAACGGTCAAGGCGGACTTTGGCATAGAAATGAGAATATGACAGGAATAGTGGAAACTTAACGGTAGGTGGAAATAAAAAAACTAATGCAACAGTTTAGATTAATCAACTCACATTCGACACCACGGGCAGTTTGAGGAAGAAAGGTTGCGTCTGCTGGCACGGTTCTAGACGTAGCGACTGCTGCTTTTTTGTCCAATTTGGCTTGTTCCGGGGGAGCTACCTCACGGCCACCAGATAAACGACGGTAACGTCGAAGATACATGTTATACAGATTGGCGCCCAATATATCCACTTCGGGGTTGTCCCTGGACGAGAGGTAGGGATTTATTTAATTTGTCAAATAAACTGAACGAACCGTCTAATGCTTCAATTGCTCGGATTGTGGTAGAAAGTAATTTATGGCAACCAAACATTAATTCCTTTGACCCACTTGTGAAAAACTCGGTGGCCTCTACTAATTAATTGGGCCTGGTAGTCGTCTGGTAGATGCTAGATTGAATGTTTAGGAAATCCTTCTTGAGCAGTCAGCTTACTTTGTCAGAATTGGTGGATTCCATATGTTGCAGTAGGCTGGGCGGGTAATTTGACCCAAGTATGATTAAACTCACGGCTCCCGGTGGGGCCTCGTAGCTCAGTTGGCTAGAGCTTTGGCTGTACTAAAGCCTTCCCCTTGCTGGCGTGGGTTCGAATCTCACCGAAGCCGCCGGGTTTTTCACAAGTGGGCCAAAGGAATTATAAAAATCTGCCAAAATCCTCTTCCAATAAAACATTAGTAAGAAAACATTTTCTTCTAAAATGTGAAATACGGACAACAAAGCAGATAATGTTCATTGCTGAGAGTATGGTATCCACGTACAAGTAGGAACCTACCCGAAAAAGTAAATTTTTCTTATTGGACGTGTATAGCCCAAACGAAGAGATGTCTTGCTCAAAATGTGTTCCGAAAAACGATAAGTGATCTCACTGGGTTTTCCCACTAACGCTGTATATCGAAGGGGGTGGCCCGTCACTCGCTAAAACGAAAGAAAATGTGTTGAAAGGGGATTCTAGGCAGACAAAAACTCATATACGACCGGATTCATAAAGCCTACTAAAAGAATTTCAGCAGCATGTAAACTATTATTGGATCGTCTGGCGACATATATATATATATATATATATATATATAAATATTCAAACAGGAATAGGCGAACACCGATCTAGTGGCTTCCCGAAGCAAACAAGCTCCGTATGGGTGGCAAAGGTCACGAACAGGAAACCAATTACCAGGCCGAAGTCGGCCAAGTTATAATTGCAGAGAGGAGACACGACAGAGAATATGGGTAGATTGATACAGTCTGTTTCGGGCTTATTCTGCCTTCATTCAGCCAATCATAACCCTGACTACCAGCTGGGACTGGAAACACAAAGATGCGCTCGAGTACGGCGCAGACAGTCCACACATTGGGTCGAGCAGATGGGTCATAAGCACTTCATCGAACCGAAGTTCATCAGTGCCTCACCACCTGTCATTCTCTGTCGCTGCAGATCGGGTATTTATTCAAACAGGAATAGGCGCAAACCAATCTAGTGGCTTCCCCGAAGCAAAACAAGCTCCGTATGAGTGGCAAAGGTCACGAACAGGCAACCAATTACCAGGCCGAAGTCGGCCAAGTTATAATTGCAGAGAGAAGACACGACAGAGAATATGGGTAGATTGATACAGTCTGTTTCGGGCTTATTCTGCCTTCATTCAGCCAATCATAACCCTGACTACCAGCTGGGACTGGAAACACAAAGATGCGCTCGAGTACGGCGCAGACAGTCCACACACTGGGTCGAGCAGATTGGTCATAAGCACTTCATCGAACCGAAGTTCATCAGTGCCTCACCACCTGTCATTCTCTGTCGCTGCAGATCGGGTATTTATTCAAACAGGAATAGGCGCACACCGATCTAGTGGCTTCCCGAAGCAAAACAAGCTCCGTATGGGTGGCAAAGGTCATGAACAGGCAACCAATTACCAGGCCGAAGTCAGCCAAGTTATAATTGCAGAGAGGAGACACGACAGAGAATATGGGTAGATTGATACAGTCTGTTTCGGGCTTATTCTGCCTTCATTCAGCCAATCATAACCCTGACTACCAGCTGGGACTGGAAACACAAAGATGCGCTCGAGTTCGGCGCAGACAGTCCACACATTGGGTCGAGCAGATGGGTCATAAGCACTTCATCGATCCGAAGTTCATCAGTGCCTCACCACCTGTCATTCTCTGTCGCTGCAGATCGGGTATTTATTCAAACAGGAATAGGCGCACACCGATCTAGTGGCTTCCCGAAGCAAACAAGCTCCGTATGGGTGGCAAAGGTGACGAACAGGCAACCAATTACCAGGCCGAAGTCGGCCAAGTTATAATTGCAGAGAGGAGACACGACAGAGAATATGGGTGGATTGATACAGTCTGTTTCGGGCTTATTCTACCTTCATTCAGCCAATATATATATATATATATATATATTTGGTATTTGAGTCGAACGCTCTACCGTTGAACGCTCTACCATCGAATCCCAGGTGTTCCACACTTGGGATCGGGTATGACTGGCTGATGACGGTTAATAAGCCAGAAATGGCCATTCCGGTCTCCATTGTCTTGTCGGTTCCACATTATCAACATATGCTACACGTCGCTATGCGACTGCCTGTGAGTACTCTAGTCTGAGTTCCAGGGCACAACGGAACATAAATGTTCCTTAAGCAGATCGGTGAGCCACACACTATCATAATATTCCCGATCGCGACCGACAAAGCAACGAGCCCGTGGCTCAATGGTAGAGCGTTCGACTCAAATACCAAAGGTCGCTGGTTCGAATCCCAGGTGTTCCACACTTGGGATTGGGTATGACTGGCTGATGACGGTTAATAAGCCAGAAATGGCCATTACGGTCTCCCTTGTCTTTGTTGGTTCCACTTATATATATATATATATATATATATATATATATATATATATATATATATATATATATATTGGAATACGGGCATTCCAAGAAGTATAATTCGAAGTAAAGAAGTTCTTTGGAAAACAATGAGTAACTTTATTATGTAATTTTCGACGCTGGTTCCCCAGGTCGTCGTCAGACTTGTTATAAGTGTGCAAAAACAGCTTAAATTTAAAACGTGCCAGAAAATCGATATTGCTGAATCAGTCCTGCCAATAGCTGTCATTTTTGATAGACATCTCAATATGATTGGCTACCGCCTTTTCCAATGTTCCTTGAGATTGTTTTACACGGCATCCAATTCCATGTGCCGATTAATGCACGAGTCATCGGAATGAATGGACTCTAAAAATTCCCGGCCTCTCTTCGATGGGCAGAAGCCAACAATGCGCGTTTTTTCCAATGCAAATTTGTGCCCAGTTTCTAGTGACCAAACTAATGCAATCTCGTTATCGAAATTTTAGTGAGTAATTTCCCGTATATTTATTCTTGTCGTTTTGGTTTTCAGAGTGAATTTGAGGCACAGAAAACCTTTTAGTAAAGCAGCTTGCATTTTCAATCTTTTTTAAATAAAAGAAAAATGAGGTAGTATTTCTGGGAATTTTGGAGGTTACCGGATATCCAAGATTATCCAAAAACTCTCTACTTCGGTAAATGCTTTTATGAAAGATATTATTTCAAAGGTTTCGATAAACACAGAACGGAGTCTAAATATATAACCAATCACTTGAAAGTTGAACAATTAACCGATATTTCGAGGACGATCAGACAGCAAATGTAATCCAAAACCAGAAATACAATTGAAGAAATTTAGCGAAAGTGAAGTTTTTTTTAATAGAAAACAAAATGATGTGCTTATGATTTGACCTGATAATTCTATTTAAATTTATCCGTCACAGTTACAACAATTTCTAACATTTTCAGAATATACCACTTTTTAAAAACGTTAGTATTTCTAAACAAAGCAATATTACTTTTCATCTTTCCTTATAGTTGTAAATTCTGTTACGGTTATTTATTATTATTTCATTGCGTTGTTACACGCATTAGGGCCAGTTTGCAAGGGCTTCCATACATTTCAACATTTTGTATGAGCTAGGTAATATACTGAATATATATTGGTGGATGGACGCCCACGGATCACATTTAAAGTCATACTCGTCCCATTGTGCCTTCGAGCTCACTCTCGAGCCCCGCCAACAGCCACGAGACTGCTATTAGTACCAGCAGAATAATAAAACTGACAAAGATAAGGGGGACTAGAATGTTCAGTTCTAGTTTAATAGCCGTCATCAGCCAACCACATCAAAATCCAGGTTGTTTCATTATTTCATGACGCCGTGAAACACTAAGTACTAGTGTGAATGCACTATGGTTGCACAGATTAAAAAAACCGTGACACTGAAATCATAATTCTTAGTGTCGTAGCCCATTGAACAGATTTTCTTTATTAACTTTTGATAGGAAAAACAAATGTCCCCCGGGAGTCTAGTAAACAAAGTTGCAACTCCAAGCCACGTTACTGCGACGTGCACCCATCTGGTCCGCAAGTTTAAAGGAGTGCGAGGGTTTTTTAGAGGCCTGAAGATGTCACCCAGTATGCTCCTTGCTGCTCGCATTCCCCCTTCAATCCCATCGGATCGAGAAACGCCGCTTTAAGGTGACTCTATAATTCTTGAGTGATCAGGAAAAAGCTCAAGCCAGAGACTCAATTGATAGCTCATTAAAAGCGAATCGATCAATTTAAACCTCAAGTCTTTCTCTCCGAGGATTAGAGTATGAATAACTGGAAATGTCATACTAACCGGCAGGAAGCGCTCAATTCTCTATGGTATTTATCATAAATACTTGGTCAAATTTCCTATAACCTTGGTAATTTCGTACTGCTTCAAACGTTTCGTGGCACGGCAATTTGTTCCTCCTGTGAGGGGCAAGGATCTCACTGACACACCCTCCGAAGTGGGTGTCCATAAGCAGAAAACAGACTGATTACTGCAATGCCCTACCAAGTATGTGCACAAGACGAAGTCAGATATTCGTGAGTTCGAAACGATGGTCTCGGCTTAATCCTCTGGATTAAAAATGAATGTAGCGGACGGACCTAGAGCAGTCGATGGCAACGTTCACAACATTATCGGAAACAGGGCTCATCGCCTACAGCCTGCACCAATTAACATAAACAACAGCCAGGAAAAAGACAAAAGAACAAAGCACACTCTGAAATGACCTTTTCGATGATAACTTCACAAGCGACTGTTGACTATGAAGCCCACCGCTAACATTACATAGGGCGTAGGCCAACGCAGCAGTGCTCATTGCGGCCGACTGGGCGCCAGTCACAAAGAGAACAAAGAAGACGCTGGTAACGATTGTGAGCCATAAAAATTATGGCTTATATATATATATATATATATATATATATATATATATATATATATATATATATATATATGATAGTGTGGGGCTCACCGATCTGCTTAAGGAACATGCATGTTCCGTTGTGCCCTGGAGCTCAGACTAGAGCCCTCGCAGGCGGTCGCATAGCGACGTGTAGCATATGATTGAATGGAACCGACAAAGACAAGGGAGACCGGAATGGCCATTTCTGGCTTATTAGCCGTCATCAGCCAGTCATACCCAATCCCAAGTGTGGCACACCTGGGATTCGAACCCGTGACCTTTGGCATTTGAGTCGAACGCTCTACCATTTGAGCCACGGGCTCGTTGTTTTTGTCGGTTGTGATCGGGAATATGATGATAGTGTGGGGCTCACCGATCTGCTTAAGGAACATGCATGTTCCGTTGTGCCCTGGAGCTCAGACTAGAGCCCTCGCAGGCGGTCGCATAGCGACGTGTAGCATATGATTGAATGGAACCGACAAAGACAAGGGAGACCGGAATGGCCATTTCTGGCTTATTAGCCGTCATCAGCCAGTCATACCCAATCCCAAGTGTGGCACACCTGGGATTCGAACCCGTGACCTTTGGCATTTGAGTCGAACGCTCTACCATTGAGCCACGGGCTCGTTGTTTTTGTCGGTTGTGATCGGGAATATGATGATAGTGTGGGGCTCACCGATCTGCTTAAGGAACATGCATGTTCCGTTGTGCCCTGGAGCTCAGACTAGAGCCCTCGCAGGCGGTCGCATAGCGACGTGTAGCATATGATTGAATGGAACCGACAAAGACAAGGGAGACCGGAATGGCCATTTCTGGCTTATTAGCCGTCATCAGCCAGTCATACCCAATCCCAAGTGTGGCACACCTGGGATTCGAACCCATGACCTTTGGTATTTGAGTCGAACGCTCTACCATTGAGCCACGGGCTCGTTGTTTTTGTCGGTTGTGATCGGGAATATGATGATAGTGTGGGGCTCACTAATCTGCTTAAGGAACATGCATGTTCCGTTGTGCCCTGGAGCTCAGACTAGAGCCCTCGCAGGCGGTCGCATAGCGACGTGTAGCATATGATTGAATGGAACCGACAAAGACAAGGGAGACCGGAATGGCCATTTCTGGCTTATTAGCCGTCATCAGCCAGTCATACCCAATCCCAAGTGTGGCACACCTGGGATTCGAACCCATGACCTTTGGCATTTGAGTCGAACGCTCTACCATTGAGCCACGGGCTCGTTGTTTTTGTCGGTTGTGATCGGGAATATGATGATAGTGTGGGGTTCACCGATCTGCTTAAGGAACATGCATGTTCCGTTGTGCCCTGGAGCTCAGACTAGAGCCCTCGCAGGCGGTCGCATAGCGACGTGTAGCATATGATTGAATGGAACCGACAAAGACAAAAGGGAGACCGGAATGGCCATTTCTGGCTTATTAGCCGTCATCAGCCAGTCATACCCAATCCCAAGTGTGGCACACCTGGGATTCGAACCCGTGACCTTTTGGCATTTGAGTCGAACGCTCTACCATTGAGCCACGGGCTCGTTGTTTTTGTCGGTTCCGTTCAGTCATTGCTACGCATCGCTACTCGACATCTGGCTCAAGAACTCAACTATGTATGCATGTTCTAAGCGAATCGATACCCACTATCATCATATTCCCGATCCAACTCGATCTAAAGCGAGCCCGTCAATTCAATATTGAAACGTCGATTCATCCCAAAATTTCGACAATCCCAGTAATGATATCGCAGAACGTATGTCTTACAGACTAGCCATTCAATGCTTTGTCGGTTCCATTCAATCATATGCTACGTCACTATCTGACTCGCCTGCAAAGGCTCTGACTACAAAGACTTTTATGACAGTGTATCAGCCACGATCATACGCTATCATCGCTATTCCCGATCATCAACCGACAAAAACAACGAGCGCAGATGTCGAAGCGTTCGACTCAAATGCCAAAGTTCGCGAATTTTCGAGGATGATATCTGGTTAGATATGACGGCTGATGAAATGGCGTGACGATATCGCTCATAAACGATCATCGATTCCGATCAATCATATCGCGTCGCTAATGCAAATCTGCAAAGGCCATGTCTGGCTCGAACACTCCAGGGTATGCATGCATTCGCTAAGCTGCGATCGATGACTACCACTCATATTCCCGATCAACCGACAAAAACAACGAGCCCGTGGCTCAATGTGAGCGTTCGACTCACCAAAGGTCACGGGTGACACTGATTAGCCACTCTGATTTGGGTGATGACGGCTATGACGAAATGCTCAGATATAGCACGTTCGTCGCGTTTCCATTCGTCATCATGCACGTCGCTAGCGACCGCCTGCGGGGCTCTGAGTCACAGGCTCAGGGCACAATGAACATGCATGTTCATAGCGATCGGTGAGCCTACTATCATCATATTCCCGATCTGACAACCAAAACGACGCAATGGCGCTCAATGGTAGAGCGTTCGACTCAAATGCCAAAGTTCACGGGTTCGAATCCCAGGTGTGCCACACTTGGGATTGGGTATGACTGGCTGATGACGGCTAATAAGCCAGAAATGGCCATTCCGGTCTCCCCTTGTCTTTGTCGGTTCCATTCAATATATATATATATATATATATATATATATATATATATATATATATACATATCATGCTACCTGATGACAGTTCGAACGCAGATTTCGACTAGGTCCACCGTATGCTCCACGGAAGGGTGGTGCAGGGACGGTGACTTGCGCGTGATTTAGTTAAAAGTGATAGTTGCCTTGCGCTGCAGTTACCGAACTCTCTCCTCCTCCCCCACCTGAGCAAACTGTCAAGACAGAGTCAAGAAAACCGGAGATGGGAGAGGGCGCAGGTGGCTGGCGCGACCGGAGCCGCCCCTGGGTGTACCACCACACCTGACTCTCAGTCCACCAGTCAGCCACTCCACACAAAACACACATTGGGCTGACCACGCCGTCCGAGTTATCCCGTCAGTTGGCAACCTTCCAAGCTACGGCTTTTAGCGCACTGTGATATTTTCAAGCGCGTCAGATTGTTTTTAGTGAGGAAAATGCGTTGAGCCATCAACCTCACTATCTCCCCCACCCCCACAATCAGACCACCATACGAGCTAGTCAGTTGTCTGATGCTACCTATACAATATGTAGGAATATAGGTCAGAGCGGTACCCCATATCCATATAGAGGCGAACATTCGCATTCCAACTGTGTGTTTGTGTTCATAAGTAAAGAAATAGAAGGTTGTGTGTTTGCCGGAATCATGGTTTTATTTGTCGGAGCTTTCGAACGCTTACTGGAGTCCACCGTCAGAGATACAAGCGGCAATTATAAACAAGCAAATGTTATAGGGGCCAGGGACCAATGAAACACCAGTAACGGCCAGTCCGGAGGTGACTGCGCAGGTCCCTGTATGCCGGCGCCAGATTGATAAATAGGTTAGCTGGATTCTCATCGGAGGCCCAGACTTCAAAAAATTCCCGGCTTTGTTGCTTCCGGTGGGGGTGATTAGCTTCATGTCTGCGAAGTTAAACCCGTGTACCGTTTCGTCGGTGTGGGCAGTTACTTGCGATAATTCCTCATCTCGTCCCACAGTCAGTTTGTGCTCGTGTGTGCACTATCCAAGCATACATGCAGTCTGTCCTGTGAAATTACGAGAACAGCTTAGGCACGGGATGCGATACACTACTCCCAACTGCTCATTAGGATTTAATTTGTCCTTAATTCTCATGACCTTACTGCGCATGGTAGCTCTGGGTTGATATGCAATTCCGGCACAAAGTCCCGCAGCAATGCGCTCGGTCATTGCATGCCATACCGTAGGGGTTGGTTCTAGTTGGGTCCTACGGGGGCGAACACGTAGACATCAGCTTATGAAAGCCTTCGGATGGCCGGTCCACATAAACTGGTTGCAGAGGTAACAGACCTCATGCGCTTTGCCCCCGGGTTGTTGCAATGAGTCTGGATGCGTTTGAACAGTGTCCTCACACAGCTTCATTTGTGAGCCACCGGATGGTTGCTGTGAAAATTGAGAAGCTGCATCGTGTTCGTCACTTTCCTGTAGACAGCCGTTTCTATTTCGCCGTTTGGACGTCACCTGACGAGTGCATCAAGGAAGAGGAGCTGCTGCTCTTTTTTTCTTCCCTCGTGAATTGTATATATGGGAAGATCGAGTTAAGGTGATCAAGGACATATGGTTGACATCGTCGGACTGGAGGTCGAACTCTCACTTGATGACAGAGAATTTAACGAACCAGCAAAAGACTCACAATCCGAAACAGTAGCAGGTTGGTTGAACAAATTACTCGGAGAATTCAAACGCCAAAATGTGAGCACAGAGAATGAATGGCGCCAAATGAAACGAACGACTACTGCCCTGGTCTGCCAAAAAGCCATAAACCCAATGCTCCGCTGCGGCCAATCTTTGCCTTAAAAGACAGCCTCACCTATAATCTGGCAAAATTGATGTACTCGAAACTGATATTCCTCTAAAACAATTAGAATCCCTGCGTCCGTTTTGGAAGAATATCCGTTTCGAGTACATCCATTTTGCCAGATTAAAGGTGGGGCTGACCTTTAGGGCAATGATTGGCCGTAGTGAAAAATTGCATTTCTGGCTTTTTGGCAGGCCATAGAAGCGAGCCAGGGCAGTATATGTTGGTTTCATTTGGCGCCGTTCATTCTCCATGATCACATTTTGACGTTTGAATTCTCCGAGTAATTTATTCAACCAACCTGATAATGGTTTTGTTTGTGAGTCCTATGCTGGTATATAAAATTCTCTGTCATGAAGAAGACGCTTGACTTTCTCACTATAGTCTCCTCGATTCATTACGACAGTTGCTCGTCGCTTATCAGCGGGTAGACTGGTAATTTATTAATCTGTCCTTAGTTCATTCATAGCTTTTGACCCACTCTTCGAAACACATTGGATTGGTTTGTGTTACATCAGCAAATAGATGACACGTTGTCGGGTGTAGTGTGTCGCATCCCGTGCATAAACTGTTCTCGTATTTACACAGGGTAGACTGAACGTATACTTGGATCGCGCATACACGAGCAAAAACTGACTGTGAGACGGGATGAGGAATTATCGCAGGTAATTGCCCACACCAACGAAACAGGTCACGAGTTTAACTTCGCAGTTACGAAGCTAATCACATCACCTGAAGCAACAAAACCAGGAATTGTTTGAAGTCTGGGCTGCCGATGATAATCCAGCTAATCGACTTATCAATCTGGCGTCAGCATACAGGGCCCTGTGCAGTCATCTCCGGACTGGCCGTTACTGGTGTTTCATTTTTCCCTGGCCACTATAACTGTTGCTTGCTTATTGTTACCGCTTGTATCTCTGACGGTGGACTCCAGTAAGCGTTCAAAAGCTCCGACGAATAAAGCCATGATTCCGGCGAGCGAAAACCCTCTTCTTTACTTGTACCCATATCCGTGTCCTGTCGTTTCGTGGCTGTGTTTGGTTTCTCCAGGATCACGCATGCTTAATCTGTAACTTTGAGTAAAGTTACTTAAACTGTTAATTTATATCTAAAAACAGAATAGATATAACTAATGTAATAAGATAAATCTTCGGGGTCTCCAAATTAGAATAGTTCTCGGAAGTGGACGGGTGCCCAATTCGAAGTTTATATCTTAGCACATGTTAACAAAAATGATCAAAGCCTAGAAGTTAACTGCAAAAGTATATTTCCGGATATACCCTCAAGTAAGATGCAGACAAGTGTTTCAGATAATTGTTTTTATTCTATTCGGGTTTTCCAGCAGATGGTGAGGTGCAAGGTTTGTGATGTTAGGGTGCATGCACAAACGAATGGCGTACACATGTCGAGAGCTCAACCACAGCACCTTGAGTGATGTGAGTTATTACTAGAAGCGAATAGGCGAGTTCGAGGAAGTACTTGCAAAGAAGGAAACACGATCGCTGGAACAAGGGCTTTTGGCTTCTAAAGCTCATGTTCCAGCGATTGCATCTCATTATTTACTAGTTCGGGCACCGTCATTTCTGAAACTTTAACGCGAGATGCCACTAAGCAATCTCACCACGGGTATTCGAATCACCTTGTTAATTGGCCCATGGCGCTTTTTTAAAGTTCTAGCAATATTAAAGGATTGAACTGAAAGCTATAATATTTAAGGTTCTCTAGTTTCGACTAAGTAAGTCGAAAGTACCTTTTACTCTGGGTTTACACTGTGCTTTTTTCTTTTTTTCAAAATTTGAGCCAAATAAAAGCACAAGGTTAATTACTCTTGAAACCAATTGCATATTGAAAATAACTTGATATGTTTTGTTGTAATGGAAACCCTTCAGAAATGTATTAATGCAGCCTAGCGTCGTCATTTTCCCACGATTATGGAACAGTAAAGCCTTTTGCTGCCCCGTAAATGAGAAGTTTTATCTAAAACGTCAATAGACCAATGATCATTAATTAAAATTAACTTATTTCTATCCGAAGGAATTAAGTGTCATAGTAAATTTCGGCACAATGAGATAAAAATATGCTTTTTTATAAAATCTACACAGGAATAAGTCCAACCCTAACCATTATGGTAGCTGCTATCAGTAACTTATTAAACCTTTGAAAATAAATTCCATTTTATTATCTGCAGCGGCTTGGGAACTCTAAGATACAACTCTCATGCTACAACTGGTCAGCAACTCTGGACAAGAAAAGCCGTTTGAAATAGTGAAATTGTCAAATAAAGCGAAATTTTAGCAGAACCGGATTACCTCGTACAAGGACTCTAGACATACAAGAAATGCTCCATGCCCGAATCTGTGAGAAAAAAAACAAATACAATTAAATAAATGTCATTAGGGCAGAAAAAAGACCTGCTCGTAAAACTTAGCATTCCTACTTTTGTGGAGAAATGAACTTCAGGAGTAAATATTTCGATCTCGTTAGCGGAAAACTTTGGAAGAAAGGCCGCCAAATTCAGCGTAAACTGACTAGCGTGCGAGGCAAGGGTTCACCTATTTCTAACAGCATCTTAATACCCAATCTACCAATAGCGCTATCTAATTGTTTCCGCCGACACCGGAAATGTCTGTTCAAACCAACATCTGTGAGAATGTGTTTCATTAAAAACACACTACGAGGTGATTTGGCTGGGCACAAAACTCCGAATTCACTGAGAGTTAATTTGTTAGTTTATTCTTGGTCAAGATTTTACTACAGTTAGAAACCTCAATTCCTAATCTTTGGATGCTTTGCCAAAGTCGGATTTAACAAAATTCAATAGTAAACAAAGGACTTCATGGGCTTAAATACAGCATAACATACTACATAGGGATATGGTCTAGCGTGCTATTATTCGATCCAATGAAATTAATGCACCCGATAAAAAGCCTTTTTTTCCTGGACCCACAACGTTTTGAGTGGGTTTCCGTGCCCTGACGATTTTCCGAGACAAGCTTTATTAAACGGAAAATGAATTTATCTGAAACTCACTTTAACAAATGAACAACAAATAGTCTAAGAATCCCTCTTATTTTTTCTACTCCTAATGCAAAGTGAAACAAACGGAACACAAGAGTTCTGTTTTACTTCTTTTTCCCAAAGAAACTAGGGAATACTTGATAAACACCATTGACGCAAATTTAGCTAGTATTTGGATTTAGGCATATTGTGCTGAAATTTATCCGTTTTCATGACCACAGAACACAGGAGGGACATTGAAGGCAGCTTTTATACGCGGAATGCAGACCATACACAGCAAAATAAGCAGCCTTTATATGAAACATTTGGGCTACCGTTCTCAAGTGGAAGTAGCTCCGCTCCATGTTGCAAGAATTGGGTCAAGCAGGTAAGAAATGTTTGTCAGAGCCTACAAACTCTTATCTTTAGAATATTCTAGAAGCCAACAGATTTGTAACTCATAAAGACCAGAGACCAGTAGCTGCTCACCCGATTCCCTTCTTTTAATAGGTGAATCTGTTATCTTCTCGATTGAAAACTGGCTAGAAAGTAACAGCCCAGCACTATTTAAAACTGCCTTATATTCCTCTCCTTCATTATGTCTTAAGGTGAATTAAAAAGTAAATTGTAGCTCGCAAAAAGCAGATGTCAGACAAGAGACAACATAGTTTGATGGACTAAAAAGGGTAACTAAATTACTTAATGTATTACGTTTATAAACGTCCAGTAAAGCAGAAATTATTCATGTAATGGTCCAGTGCATGGCATTATCTTTCTATAAATGTATGGGCACCCCCCTCTTGTCGCGTTCCAGCTGAACGTAGCAGCTTTTACTGGACATAAGTATTCTTAATAAGATACACAAAAATGTGCACGAAGTGTGTTCTGTTTACGAAATACTTGTTTACATGCAGTAAAATCGGATAAAATTCCCATGAAGACGGACGAAAAAGGCCTTATTTCCAAAGTCTCTATGCCCGAAACAGATCAAACTCACATACTGCAAATAAGGCTGAAGCAATCATGTTTTATTGGTACATGAGGCTTTCTTGAGATTGAGGTTTGCAGTTTTTCCCTTGAAATAAAACCCTAAAACAGCTTACACGTAGGGCAAAAATATCTCTAACACAGACAAACCTCTAGGTAGGTATATTATTTTCTGGTTCTCTGACGAAAACAATCATAATCCCTTCAAAACTGGCAATTATTTGTTGAATAAATAATAAAATCGTCTGGCTTACTGATAGGATAATAGCAGCGTTTTTAGGTGACTGGTGTAGGGGGTGAGAAATACTATTCAGAGAATTGTCTATGAGTGCAGTATAAATCACCCCAGAGAGCCTAAGTGACTTGCCTGGGCATTGAGGCTTGAGCCATGAAGAGGAGATCCATGTTACACGCAAGGATGGGAAGATGACTGTCAGGATAAGTCTCCGGTTTATGGTCTGGCTTACCATCGGTGACAAGGAGGTCAATAAGCAGTTGGAGATGCATCTCCCAGTGTGTTGGCTCACCCAAAAGTATGATTGCTATATGTTATGCAAACGATAGATTACTCCATAATGAAAGTAGATGACATTAAGTAGCTGGCCTATCTCATAAAATGTTAAATGAAATTCTGAAAAAACTACTTATTGGGACTGTAATACTAATCCTTGTGCAGCATCATCAAAAGCTATTTCAAGCATGACGGAATGTCAAATTTTGAATGAGCTTCTTTCCGATCGCTTAAAAATTACAGCCGGTAGTAGGAATTTTTGCATTGATTTTTGATACTCTTATAAATTCAAATATGTTAAAATAAAAACTGCAAATATTTCCTTCTTTTACTCATTTAGTGGAATATTACATATTCACATTTTATACCTGCAGAAAAAAGGATTTCGGTTTTAAAAATATTATTTTTAATTCCCGAACAGTTTTGACTCCGGCAGGCATTTGTACTTCCTCTTAGGGTTTCCAACCTAGACGCTGCATGTTTTCATTAAACGAAAAATTATACACTTCTCTACGATATTAAAAAAATCATATAAAACACATCACATTTGGCAAAAAAATAAGAGGTCTTCAATGATCCCATAATTATAAACGTAATCTAAAACGATACTTTTTGTTAAGGTATAAAATTTAAAGAATACATAATTTATTAGCAAAGGAAAACAGGAAAGGGTATATGTTGCAATGTTTCCTGTAACTTATATACGAAATTGTATGGACACCAAACTCCATGCAAAAATGCAAACTCATTAATAAGTCATTTTTACTGACGGTCATTTTCATTGGAAACAAAAAGGAATTTAATCAAAACCGGCATGTCGCAAGCGAAATAGCTTGTGAGTACATCGCAAGATAATCAGTATCACAACCTCACAACCACGAAACAAATTAAAAATAACGGTTAACATTTCAGGAGACACAATTCCTAGGATACAACCAGAAACGTATAAAAAAGACTAGGATACAGCAGGTGGCTTACCCTCGATTCGCGGGAACTCCTTGTCCTCTGTGTAGCCTTTTGCCTAAAAAATTGATCTGAACGGTAAAGGAGTCGACAAGAAATCTAAAATTATTTTCTATTTAATGGTCAATGCCTAAGGAATTCCAGTTCACGATGTTGTGACGATAAGATTAATTTCATACTTTAAAAGTTTTGCAGTAAACACTACAGCTGTATAATACAGAACACTTATGATGGTATGCTACGCGATGTAGATTTGGCGAAATCGCTGCTCTTTTGTATGCTGGATTTGCGATTCTATAGGGCTACCATTCCGATCAGAGAACAATTTTTCTTTAATCATACATGGTAAGAGTGTGTATCAGCTGGTTTTCGACTATTATAACAAGGTAAGCAACCGAAAAATATTATGGATAAATGTGAACAAAACTACTGTGATCTCCGTTAACATATTTACAACTGCGTTCAGCTAGTAATTGCACCAGCGTGATACCACTGAATCCTGGGCTTGCACTCTGCCTAAAAATCATAAGAATGTTCAGTCGTAACAGAATTTAGTCCTTTGATCTATTTATCCTGGTTTTAGGGCGTTCCGTTTACTCTGGGGGCTCCGACCCACAGTCAACATAGTTTATTGAATCAGCTTGCAGTTTCAGTCAGCTCCTGTCTCTGATGCTAACCAGTTGCTTGCAATGCACCAGCGGTAGTGACTGTTGCATGATTTTTTAAAGTCGCAAGCAAACGCCTCTAATGTTCAGCAACCACAGCCACTTATTGAGAGTCAGTTAGTTTATCCGAGTAAAAAATGACTAAAGGGCATTGTTTTGTGTTGATTAATCACCAGTCGAGTGCCTACTTTGCACATGTTTCGTAGCCACACTCAAAAGGACCTACATGTTGAGGTAGCATTTACTTCCCGAATTCGCGCTACATAGGAAAAGCAAGCACTAATGGCTGAAATATTTGAATAAAAATCCTAATTCATTTTGCAGGCTGAATCTTAAGACATTAAAGCTTGCGATGAAGTTGGAACATTCCTGAGAGATCATAATACGTTTAAAGTGACCAGCAAGGTTCATCTTTTTCCATTTACAGCACAGACAAATCTCCCGAATGTTACGGAACACAAACCTCGAACTATGCTAGAGATGAGTGCGGTAAACATTCCGTAAGAAATACGCGTTTTTCCTTCTCAGCACTAACAGAAAAGCAAGCAAAAGAGTTTTTGTATGAAAACTAGCAATTTACTTTTTAAGCCTAGCACATTAGATAGCCAACAGGCAGGCTGCCTCTAAATTTGGCGCTGATAAAGGAAGTGATAGTACTGAAGACATTATATCTGATATTACTGACGTAAAAGTTCTCTCAAAGTTTCAATACTCAGCTCTCTTCGGCCGGAATATTAATGAAACTTCAAAAAATCATAGTTTTCAAAAGTGTGCAAACTATTATTCCATTTAACTTATTTGAATTTCGCAGTGTTCTCAAAAACTAAGGTAGAAAACCTAATGCTGGTTCTTGGCTGATTGTGCACCGTTAACTAGTGGTACTTTAACGGTGTCATAGATTCGCTTTTGCGTTCGAAGGTAATAATGCAGGTTTAACTTAAGTTATCTTCCCTTGAGCTACAGGTCAGTTTCAATGCCAATTTTTATGTTTTCACCTTGAACGGAACAATTTGAGACGTCCACGTATAAATGATTAAGTAGCGGCCAAGTAAAGTCCTCACGCTGGTTAATTGGAGAGCTAGCTAGGATGTATCGTTCAATCAGAAACATATATTCCAATTTTTTCACTAAAAACATGCGACGTGAGAAGTTTATTGGCTAAAATTAAGAAACTTCTGAAATTACCCATGGTTGCGCTCCAATTTTATTTAGGCAACGGAATTAGACGATAAGCAGGTGAACTATCTTCGCAGTCAGCCTGATAAAGGAAAATTTGCTCAATTTTACGATTGTTTCCTAAAAATAATATAGCATAAAAGAACCTTTCCTCAGCCGAACAAGTTTTCAAAAGCGGCAAAATAATGGTTTAATATCGACCGCTTACGACAGTCTTCCTGTTTTCATGATCAACCATGTCCAGAAGTGGGTAAGCCTTGGCTACCTGGTCCATTGTGTAGACATCTGTGAAACCCAAATCACGTGCCCATTCTCTAATGTCACCTTGGCCCACAACGAGAACCTTGTGGTTATGCCACTGAGAAAATGATTTGAAAGGGCTCGGAGCGAATATGATTTGTTCCAGTTCTAACTGTTTTTGAGGGTAGAATAAACGGCGTCAGAAAAAATTTAATGGTAGGAAGATGAGGTATGATAAAACAGGCCATGAAAAAATGATTAAATGCAAAAATTAAGCTATTGAATTTTTCTGAAATAAACTGATAGGGACCGGACTTTGGGAAATTACCAAATTATCAAATTACAAAGCTCCCATTCAAACTTTTACTTTTCTACATATTGACTAGAACTTCGATTCATGGGCAGATTTTGAGGTTAAAAATCAATATATTTATCATAATACAAATAAAGTGAAACGCCGCAACTAGTTGCAATATGCATTTAATTTTAAGGGAACGTTTAGAACATTTTATAGCTCTGCTAAAACGGTGGTACATCAGCGTCGTAAGCGACAGGAAAGGCGTACCGCTTCAAGTCGTTAGAATTGAAAATACTTTCAAAAATCGGTACTGGTAAAACGATTTGCTGAAATCAAAAATAAGGGCTCTGACGACGAGGTCTTGCTTGACGAGTGGGTATATTTTAAAAGAATCGGTTAGCAGAACTCTGAAAAATAACATCATCTTTAAAGGGGATTATGAGAACTTGCCCGGTTTGGTTCCTTCAACTAATGAACCTATAATTTAAACATCTGTACGAAGTACGCTTCAAAAAACGCTGTAACGAAAACACCCACACGTGTACTAAATTAATCCTCCTGCATTAACCAATTTGACTGTTGCTACTTACGTCTCAAGATGGAGTCAATGCAATAGTACCATGACCTTTCTTACAACAGTCGAATGAAAGAACTAGAAAAGAAAATCTTTGGTGAAAATTTTGCGTAGCAAAAATAAACATAGGTGCTCATGTAACCTTTGCTGACCTTGGACAGCAAATATCGTGTGATCAATGATATTTCGATTTAAAAAACGTGCAAATACACCTTTTACATCTTTTTTTCTCGTCATGGCTAAACAATTTGGAATCCGAAATGCGTGGCTATTCTGAGACCATCTTTTCTGCACGGCTGTATTTAAATTCCCTGTTAGTTGACCTATCTTTGGCTTATTTGATGCTTAGACTATTTGGGGTGTCAGCCGATTGACTATAGGAATTTGCAATAGACAGATGTTCCTCGCGAAGGCTTAATTTTTGTCCCACATCTTCTTCCATGATTTTGCAAGCCTAAACACGCTTTCTTAGTCTTAGAAAGGTCATCCGCGACTTTGAAATTGACTTCTGCGGCCAGGTAATAACAAACAGTCTGAAATCGCATAACTATTTTGGAACCCGAGTTTTGGCTTCACCTCCCTCCTTTGTGGAATCACGCAGAAATTAAAAATGTCAGACGAGAGATTTCCTTCAGCACCCTCCTTATCACTTTTTAACCAAAAAACATTGTAACGGATACTTGAGCATGTTGCACATTATATTTTTGTACTCATTTACGTTAATGAAACTATAAATTACCGTTTCAATATGCTCTTAGCACCCAGCAAACAAGATCCTTCAGAATAACGAAGTGTGTCGGCAAAGGACGTGAAATGAAGATTGCACTTGGATTTCCTTATGGATCCTGAGGACGGTTTGGACAGTAAATTATTGCTGCTTAATGACAGCTTGCCCATTTTGGTACCAATCTTCCTTACCTGGTCAAAGTAGAATCCAAACAACGGTTCGGTGATTATTCTAAAACTGGAAGATGGTTGCGTTGAACAGTTCTTGAAGGCATTTTTGGCCATTTTTCCTTTATTTGGACGTGGAAATTTCAGTCTAGCCATCCAGCACAAGATTTTTTTAAAATAATTGGATGGCCGGCAGTTGAGTCCTTATTTACTGCGGGACAAAATTCACCATTTCATTCTACGTTGTCTCCCGCCTCTTTTATTGATGGCCCATCTAGCAGACCACAATCCATGGCTCAAGTGCACTTTCATTGTTAGGGTTACACTGAAATTGTGTCTCCGAAAATTCTTCCTCATAGTCTTAATGACATGGACAACTTATTCTGCGCTATGTGCATCAGCTTATGGGTGCACCTTTGAAAAATCAGGGCAAGGTAAAGAAGAAAATATTCAGCAGCTTAGGTCAACTAACCTGGATATTGAAGGTCGATTCCAGCAGCTTCCTCTTCACATCCGGTGGAGACATAGAGTTTGTAACAAAGGCAATGGGCACGCGCAGTTTTCCATCTTTGCCTTTGAGCAAGTCCATTGCAACCTTTGCTTCGGGAATGGGAGTTGAACCACGCAGCAACACCCCGTCAATGTCGAAGAGTAGACCAAAGTTCGGCTATAGATAAAGTAAGCGATGTACAGCCGTGGTGCATCAGTAAAATAAATATTCAACTCGTTATCTCACGAAGGATGAACTAAATTTTCGCATCTTTGTTTCAGGTTTTCATTTGACGATAAATTACCCGCAAGAAATAAAACAAGATTATTTGTAACTAGGTAAGCGTAATTTAAACTATCCCTATAGGACTTTGCAAAGGGTATCCGCACCTTCGGTACTATACTTATTGGGACCTCTGCCATTGAATAACCCAGGCAAGGGAAGAAAGTTGAAGAAGTGAAGGTATCTTTAAAATGTTAGAATAATTTATGTTAACCCAGTTTAATCACTCCGTAATCGAAACAAAGTTTTAAATAAAAATATTGTCAAATAAAAGCGCACATCAGAAAATTCCGCATTTCTATACAGTTACTTGCGAAATAGACGATTAAAATATCACGCATGCTTCAAAAACGCAACCAGAGGTTATATCATTTAAATTTTTTACGTCTAATCAGCTTTTCGTGGATTCACTTTTTACTTCTGATAAAAAGGAAATTACGGAAGTAAGCGGGCTTGGAAGTCAACTCAGCCAAAGTCCCTCACTAAAGTCGATCGCGTACACAGATATTTCGAAAGTATGGAAAAGTCTCAGTTCGCAATTCAAAACTTGGCACGTTCGATAAATAGTGTAGCCTGCCTACCTTTGGGCCTATAATTTTGTGTAAAAAATATGGTTTTCACACAATTGAAAGACGGAAGGCTTCGACGATTTTCAAAAAAACGGGATAAGTTCTTACACATACAAGGTGAATTAAATGGTAAATTATGAACACGTTTAAATAGTAACAAGTGGACGTTATATAATACAAAGAAGGTAAAAAAGATAATTTCCGAAATGAGAAGGAGAACGGTAGCACTATACATATCATATACCGGTGTCACTGGTTCAGGTATATAAACTTTACGTTTTTAGCCTACAACAATACAACCGCAGCGGTACAAGCGGTAACCAGCGAAAAAACCTGGTTCGCTGATACATGCATGGCCAGCAACGGCTTATAGGAACTATTTGCTTCGAGAAAGAAGAACTTCATAATTGAAATCGTGTAATTGTGAGAAATCGAATTAGATCCGGATGCAAATTAACCCATATGAACTAACAAGCAAATCGAAATGAAATCAGACGGATAAATTTCGTTATTTTTTCAAAGGATTGGGAATACATTAATATGGGCTAACAGATTTTAAAAGTGTCAAAGTAAGCAAAGCCCTATATAAAAAATCCACCTGGTTATGTGAAGCTCGTGTTCATCAATATCGTTCGTTAGCAGCTGCTTTGCCTGGAGCTCAAGTCTAAAGGCATGGCAGGCGACCGCTTAGCAGAGATCAAGTGATAGTCAGGAAATATTATTTTGAACCACTGCTTTACGTAATAACTTTGAACTAGGAAAAAGGACAAAATACGAGGAACGTAACTGTCATAATCTTCTGGACAGCTTATTTCACTGCGTGCCATCACTGCATACTAGTAAGATAGGCTTTTCATTTCAAAAGCCGCCTAAGGGGATCAAACATGATAGATTAATAAAATAGGGAAGGTTGATTTGCTATGGTGTGACTCAGTTAGCGCACTGTGCTGTTTATTATTTAGAAAACATGATTTGCCCTTGCATCTTAATATACAATCATCTCTGCACACAGATCTGATCAATTCGCTAAAGAAGAACGTAGAAGAGAATCGTTTCCATCAAACCCAGATGAACACACCGTCACTGTCGAATTTGACATAGAGTAAACCGCAAGCCAAAGCCATCTCCTCAGGACCCAAATTTTGTGTAACAAAAAGCAAAATAAATCCGATGGAGATTGAAGCTCACTTTCGAGGACTATATCACCAGTTATCGGACTCAACGCCGGCATCAAAAACCATGCAAAATTGCTAAAAGTAAAAGTTATGACAACACGTCCTCGGTTACTTAACGTTCTCTGTGAACTAATCAACACCTCTCGGCTCTATTTGATCTACACAAGGCTCTTGATGTTTTTGTCTGAAGATCTGAAAAGGGTGCAGATCCTCGATTTTAAACAACACTGGTTACTTCAGACAGAATTTTGACCGAGTGAATCCAGTCAATTTTCTCCTGCAACCCAGGGGAAAGAAGAAAGAAAACCTTGAAAGACCTTACTAGAACAATATGAGATAGCCACTTGATAATCAAGAAATAGACAAGAAAAGAGTTTCATGCTTTAGGCCTATGGGCTCAAAAAACGCCCAACTCAAGAGTACATATATACCAAATGTTATCACTGGAGAATGCACGGCCAAAAGGCTGGTCCAGTGGTTCGTCCAACAAATCGAAACAATTAGGTGCAATCTTACTGCCCAGTCAACCAGAGCTACCTGAACATTCGCCTATGAGCTGAAGAATCAGTCTACAGAAGAGGAACACGATCTCCCTTGATGTGCAACGCCTGTTCAAAATCACGTAGCTGGATGAAGTCCTTTGCATACTTTGTGCTTACGCGGGCGAAACGTATTTTTTACCCAGGAAAACTGCGGAACTTTTGCTGTCGTGCACTAAAAACATTCACTTCTTGTTCTGGGGGCAGATCGACGACGTAGCTATATGCAATCGAGCGGGAGCAGTCCTAGCGGACATTTGAAGGTTAAGCCTTGATTAAACCTTAGCACAAAACGTTCATTGACGTGCATTCTATAGACGATACATGGATGATATTTCATCCCGGCCAATGCTCCAGAGACGGGAGATTAATAATTAAGATAGCATACCGTCAATTTTGAAGAGGTCCACCGTATGCTCCACAGAAGGGTGGTGCAAGTACGGTGACTTGTGCGTGATTTAGCTTAAAGTGATAGTAGACTTGCGCTGCATCTACTACACTCTTCGCCTCTCCCCACCTATGCCCAGTGTCAAGACAGAGTCAAGAATACCGGAGATGGGAGAGAGCGCAAGTTACTGGCGCGGCCGGGGCCCCTAGGCGTGCCACCACACCCCCATGTTCGGCAGTTGTTACGGCAGCACAACCCGAATAACGCCTGTCGTGCCCTTATCTGGCCCCCATGTTGGTCCAACGCATCTGTCACGTGACCCGTTTATGGGGCATTGGCCCGTTTAGGGGGCACACCACGATTAATACGTAGGGACCAAAAATGGCACACGAAAAGAATGACACATTGGCGCTTTTCGATGTTCTAATATAGAGGGGGCAGACCGTTCCATGAAGAGCTCCGTCTATCGAAAATGTACTTGAAACGGACAGTCCATGCACTTTCTAATTTTAGTCCCAGGTTGGATACAATGAAAGATGGTTCTATGCCTGTTCTGTAGACTCAATAGAATCTGTTCTTCAGATATGATCGATTACAAGGTCAGTTTCTTTATGGACGTTTTTCTTGGAAAGGGTATCAGGACCTAGTAATTGAAAAGTATCGACATCCTAGTCAATAAAATCCAACAGGAATGCATACGCAAAGAGCAGTGAGCATCTTCTTCATTTTTAAGTGCAATAGTGTTTAAAATGTGATCAGGCGACGGCTTCGATGCACAATTGAACGGAGATACGCTACCTCAAAGTTGTTGTTCATAAGCATCACAACGGCTATTCCAGTTAGCCGCACTCCACCTCAAACTATATCTGTGAGGTTTATGTGTAGTTATGGGTACAAATACATTGCGCGCACGTGAAGACAGTTGACAACTTGTATATCTGAGCATACGTTGAGATGGCTTCTGAAAGCGGAAAATGTGATATCCAGACATTCAATTACGAGACATCCACTGGATGTTGGTCACGTGGTGAAACTAATGATGTACTTTGGGCGATGAAAGGGCATCTCTTGTGATTTTCAGATGCCACTTCATTATGAAGGAGGAAGCCAGAACTATGAAAGTAGTTTGATCACATGATCCATATCACACAGTCGATGAAGGAAGAACCCCATTCCCACTCTCAGCACCTATTCCCTCTCCCTCCTGACTACGGCCCCATTGATCACGCTTGACACGGTGGCACTGCATTCCGAACTCGCTCATCTATACAAGTTCCCTCCCCCTCAACATAGTCTTCTCAAGCCACAATTCTTTTAAAGTGGTACACCAGTGGAACAAAATTTATAACTTCATGGCAGCGAACTACGCAAAATGCTACTTAGTTAGCGTAGTCTTCTGACCATATTCTTTTTTTTCTCAACCCACAATGCTATCAGGCTTCAAAAGCAGCAAAAACAATTAGCCAATTAACTCACGGGCTTAAAAAGCCCAAGAATGCCAACATAGAGGGTAGAAGAGAAAGTGAACAATAGAAACGTCGATATCCGTAAAACCAGTTTCGTTTCCCTTACGATTCAGTTTCATGCTTGTGTAAGTAAGTATGCATTCTTACTGAGGTCGAACCATATTCGATGCCAGCGTCTTCTTTGACGCGTTACTTTTGAATGGTAATCTTTGCAGTAGATATTGAATGTTGTTCTGTTTTTAAAAACTGCAACGGTTTGTATTTTCGATCATGCGTTTAGCGGGTACAAGTAGTGAACATTTTGGTGACTACAACTGGATGCCTAAACAGAAACCATCTAATCGTCTGATTAGCTTTTCGCAAGGACTTCATGAAGAGGAACCTGTTTCCACAACTTCTTTTGATGATTAATCACATGCGACTTGTAAATCGTTCAAACATTTGAATATTTTCTGATAAATCGCTTCTCGGTCACAGTACTCACATGAATAAGAAACCAATGAAAGTTGTCGCATTTTGCCGTTAATTTCGTTTTCAGTTGTACTTTGCTGCCACAACTTAATGCTTTTGATTTTATAAGATTTCCGACGGACGTATTCTTCAAATTGCATTGCTGTTGATTGCATTTTGTCTTGATGCTAAGCAGAGAAACTTTAATACGTTTTTACCTTCGTAATAATCAAGTTGTAAACCTGTGGCCTGTAATTGCAAAGCTTCAGTTCTTAAAACAGGACTCAAATGCAGTGTTCTTTTTGTGCTGAAAATTTTTTTTCAGCAACTGGTTCGTTCTGCTCAACTAAATTGTAAAAATACAGAAATTGTTTATGCTCTATGGACTACTTTCTGGCTACACTATTTTTCTAAAAGTTATAAAAATATTATCAAATTTGGGATTTTGCGTGTGTTTACATGCACAGATATAGCATAAAGCCAAATTTGTGAAGGAGTCTCTATAGTTGTTCAGAAGTCGATTCCTTCTAAACATAATCCCCTTGGAAGTTAGCACAAAACCAGATTTATTGTGGGCGGATCCTATTCCCGTGTCCTGTTTAGGCGGCTATACAACAGGAAGTAACGCTCCATTCGCTAAAATGGTTTCACTTAAAATATTTGGCAAAACTGCTAACGTCAGATGCCTTAAAACCCAAACTCCAGATATGCACAAAGACGTCAGTTTAAGATCCTAATAGTTTTATTCGCTTGAATGTAATTTATTTAAGTGCAAAAACACCTTTTTTGCGTATACCGAAATAATAATAAAGGACTATACAATTTTCGGACTTGCAATTTTGAAAATAAGTAAACCTGGTACTATAAAAAGCTTCCCCAGATTTTGTGCTTCTTTATTCAGCAAAAGTAAAACTAAGATTGGCAATAGGAAAAGTAGCCATAATCCAAAATGCACTTCGGTATATCTGAGGATAGTACTCATCGATATTGGTAACCCGATAACAGAGTAGCACAAATGTCCAGTTTGTTTAATGTGTCTAAGCAATCCTTCTGGATGGTAGCCAAACCTTATTTACAGAAATTTGAAGCAAAATGCTCAAAAATTATAAAAATCTGGTAAAAAAATCCCAGTGAGCAATGCAAGAGAAATATTAGTTTCTACTTCCACAAGTTTGACAAGTTATTTCTCGGATCCAAGTGTATGACGAGTTTTGTCCAAATTGTAACCTTACCTAATGACAAAATCGATCATCTGTGCACCTGGTGGTGAATTTCCTTCCTCAAAGATCATGGTTTCGCTGAAAAAACCTGTTTGTCATTCCTGAACGAGCAGTCGAAGGGTAAGATTAAATAAAGTACACTGTAACATTGGTAGCTCGGCGCTCACCAATCGTTTACGAGACTGACTCGTCCCGTTCTGCCTTGGAGCTCATTCTAAAGCCCCGCCAGAAGCCGCAGGCCGGCTACTGATATAGGCAGAATTATACTACCAACAAAGACAAAGGAAACCGGAATGGCCATTTCTGGCTTATTAGCCGTCATCAACTATCCATATACAACACCAGATTTTGCGGTACCGGAGGCTCGAACTCGCGAACTGTTGGTTAAAAGTTCAACGCTCTAACCCACAGCACCACGAGCTAGTTGTATTGTCGGTTTCGATCGAGATTATTGACAATGTTAGATGGGCACTGACCAACAGGTTGGGATTTCGAGCGTCGGGTGCCGCAACATCTGGGGTTGGGCATGGCTGCCTGATGACGGATAATGAGCCAGAAATGACCATCCCAGTCTCCCGTGTATTTATCAGTTATATCATTCTGACAATGTAAAATGTTTGCAGATCTTGCAAACCACTTGCCTTTTCCTAAACGCAGACTTAGAGCACACATAATTGCCCTATTTAACTGTAAGTATTGTAGTCTTACTGCGAACACACTGTACTTGTTTCATAATAAACAGCAGAAGCGTCGGTATGTGTTCCTTGCATTTTCAAGTGAGGCCAATATCAAACGCTCATGTGCCTTACTTCTTCTTTGAAAGTGTGACTTGCTGCACTGGCGGAGATTTATCGTATTTGACCATTTCTTTCGGTTTCAAACGCGTGTTTGCAAGATTTTGCTATATGTTGGCTGTACTATCGACACTCACGGATACTTTTCAACGCCACAATATTCCCAACTAAAACAATACTATTACAACCAAGGTCATACATTTTGCAGACGTTCGGGTTCATTGACTGTTTATTACATGACTAAAGTGCAAACTTATTATTAGAAACGTTTTGTTGATAATTGGTAGTTAAGAAAGCAGGTTCCTAAAACTGAATGAAAACCCTTTTAAATAATAAATTAGCAATTAAGTTTTCGCCCATTCAGTATGATTTGCCTAACGTTAACTCTGATTTTAATTGAGTGCCGAGTATTTCACCAGTGCAATTGTTAGTTAATGAACCCTGCATTATGTTGTAACATTTCATTACTTTATTAGTGGCTGTCACAGCTGCGTTACTTTTTATCATAAATTCCACTGCATGTAACGTACCACATATATCCGTTTTCTGTCGTTTGTATTCCATGGGAAAAATCATGGTGTATAAATAAGAAATGTTACATTTGCTGCCTCTTTGACTACCTTATCACATATAAAGTCCTTCTTTACGGTCGGTTCATGCAATTTCATCTCATTACGTATGATATTGCACGATTACACATCAATTTTTTTATGTATGCCCTGTCCATCCACTAATGTTGGTGTGTTTAAATTCACAGCATTACCATCCTGGAGAACTTGACCTAGCGGACTAATCTTGGCAATTCAAGACAATGGAATAAAAAATAGCCCCCAGCAATGAAACCTGGATTCATCTTTATTTTACGAAAAGCATTTGAATAAAAGTGGCAAGTCGAATCGAGACTCACTTCTTTCGGCTTTAAACCAGTGGGAACGTGGTCAAACTTCTCGTCAGTATAACTGTCGGTGCTGATGATACTGGCCTTGCGCATGTCAATGGTGCTCATCCCACTTGGAGGGAAAGACAAAAAGTCGGAGAGAGTGTCGTCCTCCATGCTGCTACAACCTCTGCGGTTTTCTGACAACCAAGTTTTATTTATTCGCCTACTACGGGGAGGATTGATGCTCGTAGAATTGCCCCCTCTTCGTTCTGGTCTACTTATAGGATGCTCGCGAAGGTTGAACACTCACTTTTAGGTGGCCCCAGTGTAAGCTACGGCGGCAGGGGTGTCGGGGGTCGTAAAACGCATCCTTTGCACATGATGGACGTGGGTGTGCCGCCGACAGTCGAAGTGCAGCGTAAATACAAGGTAGCTACGCTGTATGCGCACAGATGCAAACTTGGAATCAAACCACTTGTTTTGGTCATGTCTAAGCTCTGATGTTTATCAATTAGTAAGTAAATTTTGTCCGTTTTGTGGTATTGTAGTAGACGGCAAGCGCGTAAATGTACGCACACAGGTGCGTCTACAGTGAGGTCTTAACGTGTTCAGTGGGTGGCTGGGCGGGTATGAGTGGGCTATGGTTTTGGCTTCCGGTTCGCCTATCGAAGTTTCCTTTTGGGTCACTTACAAACGCAGATTAAAAAATTCGATAACACGAGAACGAAAACTTTTATGATGAGTGTCTGGCCTTTCTCAACTAGATAAAAGGTTTGAACCAAACAAGACCAACTCTAAGCTGGAGTTTTCAGTTCTTTGTGCTCTCCTCAGCCAATAGTAAACAGATTGTGGTATTCTAATACGTTCCTTACTTTAGAAGAACAGGAAATCGTGAGCTGCGCTCGGTATAGACACAAAGAATTCAAATAGATATGGGCAGCAGATTTATTGTCAACTTCCCATCATTATCACCAGTTGAAAGTTGACGTTGAATAAAAAGAACCTGAATGGTGCATACTGAGATGGAAGAACTACAAGAAAATAATAAGGGATGGATAATTAATTAAAATTGCCACGACGTAAAAATGCAGCCCCACTGCTACTCCTTTGTAGGATTCATTCCTAATTGGGCTTATTGACTTCATTCACCCCTCGTTAAGGATAACTGAGAATGCTTATCAATTATGGACACCACGATTAGGTCAGTCGACAGGAACTGACAGAATTCAAAGTATTGCAAAGGTTGATTATGATGTAATTGACGTTCTGTACTGCGAAATGTATGTTTCGTTATATAAACTCTGCCCTGTAATGGATGAGGAGATACGTATACCCGGGTCCAACCCGGATTAAAATATAATATCGAACGAAGGGACGTTTAGGGCTCTCAGTGAAGGTTTCTTCTTTTGTTAGGCCACTTGAGAACTGAATTTTTATCGGATGTGAACAAATTTGAAAGATCCTATTTGCTAGTACTCCTCTATGTATGGAAACGATCTGCTTTTTATTTGGTGGTATGATGAAGCGTGAAGCAACGAGTGACGTGAAATAATACAACAGCCAACTTGATGATCTGGGTTACTCTATCCGCACGTTAAACTTATATATATAATTATTAGAGAATATATATATATATATATATTATCGATTTGAAGTCCTGCAGGTACATAAGCATTTTGGCTTCGATGGTTCTGATGAAGGAAATGACGACCTTAGACATGCTTGGCTGTACAAAAGTCTCGAAACTAACGTTCCATAACTGATGTCCAAACAAAGTTACAGGATAGCAAATCCACCATAAAGAGTTCAAAAACGACACCGACAATTCGCGAACTCCGGCTGAATACAGGATATAGAAACGTCAGTGTAATATCTGCTTAGACAGAAGATTTTAGTAGACAGTTAATGATAAGTAAAAGTCGTTGAACGTTTTTGTGGCACCCTGTAAACTTGTTTAACAGAAGACTGGCGTACGTTACACAAAATTTCCAAAAGTTAAATATCGTTTAGTAAGGTTAATAGTAGTACAGTTTCTTTTAAATTTTCCACTCCCTACATAGAGTTGGTTCGTTTTCCTTTATTGTCGATATTGGCAATTTTCCAGGCGTTTTAAAAGCAAAGTGGCTTTCATATGATGAACCGAACTCCCTTAAGGTTACTAATGGCCAAGGTCTATGAAAATAAACCCCAAAGCTGTTGGATAAATATTGGAGATAAAAAAATTAAAGTAATAGTTATAAGAAAGTTTGAATGGCTGGTCGAAAACTTTAAAGATCAGGAATCCTCTAATGTACCATTATTTTTAACAGATAAAAATAAAGGTGTCAGATCTGCTTTTTCAGAACAGCTGAATTTCTCAGAATTCGGAAAATTGATTGCATTTCCAAACAGGCGTACAATGCGAAAGATAACTCTTAAATTGAGCATATGGAGCTAGAGACAAACTTATTCTAAATTTTGTATATCTAAATATAACCAATTCAAGGTATTATTTGACGTTGAAAGATAATCTTATTTGACAGACTATGGCCAAATGGAAGACCAGACGGAATATATATACCTGAAAAGTTGGCTAGTAAGCAGTCAAACTCCTTCTTTTAACGCATAAAAGCTGATCAACTGAATGATGAAAATAAATTCCTGACTGTGTATTTTTTGTTGCTTTCTCCTATCCTCAAGGAAAGTCATGTTGGTTTTCGTGACAGTTCGTTCGTCACGAGCAACGACGCCAACCGTGTGCCCCACGGAGTGGGCGCAGGAGCAGCAACTTGGGTATTAGATGGTTTATGGTGATAGCTGACTTGTGCTACCTCTGCCCGGTGGTGAGGCAGAGTCGGGACGATCGGATGCTGGCTCGGGGGTAGTGGCTAACGCAGAAAAACAGCATGCAGTATCTACACATGCACACACAGTGGCCAAAGTTTTCGCAGAAAATGGAGCAGCTCAGATCTCTTATGGTTGGGAGTGCTATGGAACCTTCAGTAAGGTGGAGCCATTGAGTTTGACTCTCATTCCTCAAGTAAGTTACTTCACACAAACATACACGATATTGATCATGTGGAACGAGTTATCACGTCAGATGGCAAACTTACAGGCCGTGAATTTTGGCGTGTCAGATTTATTGTAGCGAAGAACATGAATATATGCCGGCGAGATGGATTCTCCAGTTTCAGCCTTTATCTATTGTTCCTCTCCCATATTCTATTAGACTGCTCGACTCCTGGTGAGGAAAGAGGACACAGTGCCTTTTTGAGCTCGACAGTCTGTCTACGTGTGCAACACGAGTTGCCATTTCCTTAACCAGGATGCATCCAAAAACAAGCTTTTTGCCATAAAGGCCTGCGATTATTGCGTGATGTGGCATGTGGCATGCGGGGGTTTCATATATGGCCTAGACAGGTGTATGTAGGTAGGACAAGGTGTAATAATGTGATCGGGAGTCGTGCCATTTATCGAAGATTTGCACTGGGATGCAAAGGGCCTGATCATTTTTTCGCATATTGTAGACAGGTGGTTGAGGGCGTCGTAGAAATGCGCAGCCCATCGCTCTAGGATCTGAAATTTCTCTTTCTAGAAATTTGCTCCCTCCTGGCTCACCAGTGCCTGTTTCCTTGGCTCGTACATGGTAGCTTGTTTTGGTGGCCACGGATAAAAGCTTCATCTCACTATGGTCGACATAACCCCTGGATCTCCTCAGCTTTGCGAGTCAACCAGGCGTGCTCCATTTCCCTCAGCCTCTACTGCAATAGGCTTCGACATCGGAAGAATGGGGTTTTGTTGACATTGCTGTTGGTGGTGTTGGCGCAGGTTATGTGCATTCTGTTCTTCGCAGATAGGAGAGTGTGGATTTCATCTTCATTATCTCCGAACCAATCCTGATGCTAATGAGGTGCGCGGCCGAGGGCGTTCCTTGCAGTGGTCTGGATGGCATCCAACAGCTCTCTGCACCGGGTTTCAAGTTTATTATGCGCCTCCAGAGTTTGCGTTTCTTCGATTTTGGAGTTCATGCACCTGCTACAATTCAATCGACGTTCAACCCGTATCAAAAATACTGTTAACTGACTGGGATGGCTTGCGAGGTAGCAGTTTGAGCTTATCTTGCAGTTTAGAAGTAGTCAAGAACACGTACAATGATCAGACTTTAGAAATAGGAATTATTTCAGCCTAGACTGAAGAAATGAACGGGGTGTATCCACATCGCATTCTCCCGCATCAGAAGATGGAAGGCTTTCATAAAGAGAAGATGGTACTCTGCGCAGGCCTGCAGAAGGAGGTAGCCATTACTGTTTTAGCTAACGATTGCGTGTGGTCCCAGAATTCCCTCGCAGGTAGCATTTTCTTTACCAAAATGGACACTGAGAACAATAAGAATAATCTCTTTGCTCGCTTTTGTTGCAGATCTTCCGGTGTGCATCTCTTCGTGGAACTTGTTCTCCATGTCATCTAAGTTACTCATGGAGGGCATAGGCGCTGAGGATGGTACAGAGCTTGCTCCCGTGGAGTGGCAGCTTCATGGTTCTTCATGGTTCTTCAGATGGCTCTTGACGCCATATGGCTGGCAGAATGGCTTATGAAGACATAATCTATGACAGAACTAAAAAGAGACTAGAAGCTATTGACCTCAGCTCAATTGAGCAGTTTAATCTGGTATATAATGGGGTTTTGTTGCAGAATTCATCAAAAGAATAAAAAAAAACCGGCAATTTCGACTGGTTTTGTAACCAGTCACAAACTGATCAGACATGGTAAAGCATGAGAGACTAGATATGCGAGGGAAAAATAACTTGCCGAAGTTTAGAAGGTGGAAGAATTTGGAATTCCTATGTGACAAAATCTTAGTTTTGGACAAGTAGTCCAGAACTTATAGCAATCTTTAATTAATACCCTTCTCACTGGCAGAATGCTGCATATCGGTGTCTGTATATTGTTAGAATTGCAATTACCCTGGCTGTAAACTGCACATAGAGGTCTGAAAGTGGCACATTTATGAAGTTGATGCATCACGCGGCAATGTAGAAGCAGCATACTAGTCATTATTTAAGTTTTCAGTGCGATGTCATTCATTTCGGACAGCTTAAACTAAATGCCAAAGAGCCCTTCAACCTATTTGAAATTCCTTGGACAGCGTCTGCTGGCTTCGGCAGAAGCAGCTGCAATCAGGCTATGCAAACCAATCCTGTGCGCTCAAAATAAGAACTTTATACGGGCACCGCAATTACCGTGGTCGAAAGCCACCAATTTAGCCGGCCGCATCTAATTACCTGTCCTGGTGGCCACCATTCCTCTGACCATGATCAGAAAACGGACCGCAATTGTGTTTCTTTCCCCCTCCCTCCCTCCACCCTGACAACCGTACAATTTGTTCAACTTTCCTGCATAGTTGACTTAGTTACACAGTGATATAAATGTAAAGGCCTGATGAGAATTTATCGAAAGCTAACGTATGCTCACCAAATTGTCTTTTGAATTAAACTAAACAGTACAGTCAAAATAATTTTTCCATGAACGGATAGAATAAGCTTTGAGCTAGAGCCGCTGTTATATGATTCTACTTCTTCAGAATTCAGCTCAATTTTTTGTCAAATAACGAGCTCATGAAGTCATTGAAGTCAAATAAAGTTTGCACTACGGCGATCGACAAACATGGGCTCAAACAAATAACCATTTTCCAAGACAGTTGATATTCTTCGTCTAGACGGTTGTTGATATATGCTTAACTGTCTTCTTAAAATTAGAATACGCCTACCAGCAACACATTTAAACAATCATGTGGACAGAGCTCAAATGCCGTATGCCTATGCCTTTTGACCTAATATTACTTTACTACTTTTTTTCTTAAGTAACCCTGATGTTAATATTTTTATAATCGTGCATGGCCACTTGAAGTACCGCCTCAACCATGTAAATGTCTGCGAACTATTTTGTTGTTTAATTCTACCTGGCATGAACAAGGTTGGAATATACCCATATAAGGGCGCCGATGTGTGCATTACCAGGACGAAGTCTAGTCAGGATGATTTTTTTGTCATTCGTGGTCATTTTTCCATAAAACGGCACCTACGTTGACGCGTTTTGATACCAAGTTTAATGGTAGAGGCGTCGTTAAATGATGGCAGAAAGAGTATAGAAATACTGAACTTCTGGGAAAATAGAGCTGCATAGAGGACGAAATGAGGAGAAGAGGACATATAGACGAAAAGAGAGAACTTACAGATAAAAGGGAGTGATGGATGGAAAAGTACAAGGCGAGCGAAGGGAGAAACAGCATTCATAGCTTACTGGTAGATTCGTATGTGACAATAAGTTGACCATCGCACGTGAAGAAATCCACTATCACCCCGCGAGGAGGGAGCGGCCATGACTGGCGTTGGAGTTTGTTTACAACAAATGCAACTTGCGAGCATTTAACTCATGATCACCATGCACATTGTGTTCTAATAACAAGACAAAATGGCAGTGGGAGATAGGTGGGCGCACATACACCATGGTCCCTGACTTACGCGTATTAGGCTTTGTCGTGATTTTTTGGATTCCGCTTGAACAAGAGTGACAAAGACGGAATAAAGAATCTACTCAAATCATTCCTATGTAAGAACGAGTGGCCATGTCATTTGACAGCCATCCCAGTGACAACTACTAGATCGTCGCAATAGTTTTAAATAAGTTAGTAATGAATTAAAACCCGAGATCCCAGTTAGATCGACCTCCCTCTCTTTCTTTCCAATCCCGTACACAGGTAGCCTCTCTGGGTCAAGTTGACGTGGCGTAAAACAGTCATTTTAAATGCGCCTTGCGGTGCCGTGTTGATAAATCATATTTAAAGTCCAGAGTTGCTCTAATGTGATTTTGAACCATGCCGATCTCCATAGTAAAGCATACAGAGGGGTCAACAGCCAGCAAATTACACATTGCGTCACCTTTGCAGTAAGTGAAAACGGAGAGGAGGCAAGCAAAACATGACAAAAGCAAGCACCAGTTGTTGTATGGGTACGTGCTTTTAGTGAAATGTAATTCTTGAGCACGACCCGAAAACTTAATTGGAAGGAGACACTCAAAGATATGAGCAGCCTTTCAACTGAGCAGGAAACTCAAAAAAATCACGTGAATTTTTATACATGGCTCAGCACAATGAGAAACGGATTGGCCTATGTTCGGGGCAGAAACAAGGGTCTAACATATTCGAACACCGGCCACAATCAAACGCGCTGCGCTCCCATAGGCAGGTCAACTGTCAGAACTGGAGACAACTTCGATTGCGAAATCAATTTTGTAGTGGATATAACGCATCCTACGGCGCTCCAATATATATTGATCTTGTCATAAGAGAACCAGTATTCCAGGATGCCACTAAGGTGCGTTGAAAGAAAATCCGGTTACTGAGGACCAATTTCAGCCTAGTCTATCAAAACCCTATTACAATATCCCATGCGTAATAGCATGGTTGAGGTTTCGTTAAATTTAAAAAGGACGCCCTTGGGCGGGTATACCAGTTCATTTGCTATCTACTTGGTACTACCTTCAGATTTAAGAAGGCTTAGTGCTCCAAATTGCTCACAGAAACAGAGGTCATTCTTGAATACCATTGAAAACCGTCTTTGATGCTGCCTATGAATGCGAAAGGGACGCGGTTTAAAACACAAGAAGTTACTGTTAAAGGAGCTAATGAAGCGACCCGTAGCAAACACCAAACTAAACTCCCTAATAACAGGCGCTGTTCGACTAGTTTTATAGTCAACAGAGTCAGATAATTATTATTGGCAATTCTTGCGCTGAGCAAGCCCCCAAAACCTGTGAAGTTCAGCACTTACCTCCCATTGCCTCCGAGATGCAAGTCTAAGAAAACGTCTGGCTTCCACTTCACGGAAATATCCTGGGAAACATACTGTGCTGAACAAGTTGCCGGCAATTACCCGTGACAACATTGCAGTTAGGTTTGTGAGGTATCCAAAAGTAAAGGGCACCCTAAATGCGCTCAGTGATGAAACTTTTTGTAACACACCTGTATCGGACTAAACAGTCTCTTCTGAGCATGGTTTAGTTAAAGATTCTATAAAACGGTGCCCAGTGGCGGTGAGCAAACGTGGCTACGACTTTCACAATGTGCGAGCGCGCATTTACTGCCGCGATCACGTGCTGTTGTCTGAGCAAATGTTGTGATAAGGTTGGCTATCCTTCATGCGGCTCGTTGCTAATGGCCAAACCGGTCTTCCAATCCGGGAGTCATTAGGCTAGATGACTCATTAGCTGTGCATATACACTTATCGTCAGCCCACGCTGTCAGCGCGTCCACACCACAGAATTGGCTGGAGCGTACTACCCTCAACCAGCTCAAGGTCAATTTACCGAGTTTTCAGTAGAAGGTGAAGGGAAAATGACATGCGCAGTATGTTTAGGAAGCAGTAAAAGACCGTATGAGGACGGCGTACCGGGGTTGGAGCACAGTAGCCGGGTCCCCAAAAAAAGTCACTAACCCAACTGTCTGTCTTACGAGAACCGTGGTAATAGGGGTTTTATGGGTGGGGTAAAAGAATGAGTAAAAGAGGTAAAGAGAACGTGAATGCGAAAATAAATTCAGAAATGATAAATACGGATGAACTGTAAATGAGGTGAAGAAAACCCGTCACTGATGAAACAGGCGGACAAGTTCAACGATGAAGGGGACAGGAAAGGCTGTGCTTATTGGAGGAAAAGGAAGCCCACCTGACCTGCGAACAGTGTTAGCCAATAGGAAGGAAAGGGCAGAGGAATGCGCCAAAATCAAAGTCGCATAAATGGAAACTAGCGAAGGTGATTGAGAATCGTAACTCCCAGCAGCACAGAAAATGGGTCAAGAAGAACAAGAAGCTTGGTAAGAATCTTTTTTAAAAATAAAATTCCCATGTATAATAACCCAATTCCGCGGAAGAATGATCCGTTTTTCTGGGCCACATAACGAAAGCTTATCCCTTGAGAAGAATTGCAAATGCCGTGGAAACGAATTTTTCGAAAGGAAATGAACGAGAATAACGAAATGACACTTTGAACGCTGATGACCCGTGAACTGAATGAGGCAGAATCATTTGCCCTTGAAGACAGTGAAGACAATTAAAGAGACAACTTTACTCAATACCGTAACCATATTAATGCAATAAGAAGAATTTCTATTCCTTCCCCCTGAGATAATCTGTGTAAACCGATTTTAAGTAAATTTATGACCACCAATGTGCTGTAGGACAGTGATAAGTACAATGCCATCGCCTAGCCTAGGTTAAGGTATTCTTTGGCGAACAAACAAACGATAAGTGGAGGAAAATATTGGTAAAGGTAGTTAAGTTAAAGCAGTGGATAGTAAAATGTACGAAAAGGAGTACGAGGAACCAACGAAGCCTGCTAATAAGCAGAGATATTGAATGATCAAGCAGTAGCCTTGGAAGAAAAATTGAAAAATGCAAGCCTAGACACTGCCTATGCATAAAAATAACAAAATTTTTGTTGTTAGCAGAAATTTAGTGGGAGGAAAAACGTAACTTATAACTATTTTAATGAGATAAGCAATCGAACAGGCAGGTACGCACAAGGCAGAACTCCTAGGGAAGAAAGTGATGTGGAAGCAGGTAGCACAGGTAAGCAGAATGAAAGTAAGAAAGGAAAAGTGGGATGAATAAATGAGCTGAGCGGGGCATGTGTTTGCTGAAATGGGAAAAATTGAGAGCAACAGGATAGCAAGAAGATTGAAGAAGAGAAGATTGAATGTAAAGATCACCGAAATAAAAATCAACGAAGAAGAAATTAAATATAAGGAAAACTAAAATGCAGCGGCAGCGAAGGAAAGGACAAAGGTAAACAAACTGAAAATATGGAAGCTGAATAGGAGGAATGTTGATGTGAATGGCTGCCGATGAAACGATCAAGGAAAGCAAAAGTGAGACCAGTAAGCACTCCTGACCGTTAACCTAGAGCAGTGGACATAGGCAAACCCATAAAAGGACACCTAACAACACCCTAACCACAAAAGGTAGCCTACATGTAACAGTAAATTTAAACCTTACCATAACCTGAACAAAAAACTATCCTATTCCTAAAACTATCCTTAAGCTGGAAAGTACCCGTAAACCAATAATAACCTTACCTTTAAAAGCCATCCTGAAGGTAGACCTAACCCTGAACGAACAGCCAGCCCTAACCGAACTGGTAAAAAGAACTCGGAAGTCAACGCTCACGCAAAACAAAAAGCTAACCGTATACATAAATATAAATCTAACCCTTACAACCATGCTACTTAACCATATCCAGTAAAAAAATCCTAGCCGTAAGCGTTCATCTTACTCATAAGGTAAGCCTAACTGTAAAAGTAAAGTTAACCCTTATCTTAACCTCAACACCAAAACTTACTCCAACCCTAAGAATACCAAAAGCATTAAAGCTAAATATAACCAGAAAAATAACCTAAACCATAAAACCCACCCTGAACGTTAACGCAACCCTAAGACTAACCCTTATCCTTAAGCTTACAGTTAGCCAGCCTTAACTGTAAAACCAATACCAACCCTATTCCTAATCATAAAATTAACCCTTAAATTAAGGCTAAACGTAAACATAAAATTAAACCTAACCCCAACCCTAACCTCAATCACCAACCGAACCCTACCCCTAAAACTAGATTTAAATGAAAAACAATAATGAAATTAAGTATAAAACATATACATAACATAAACCTAAACCTAAACTTAATCTTAACGCTAGCCCTAACCTTAACCCTCACCCAAACTCTAACCTTTATCCTAACCCTAACCCTATACGTAATCCTAATCCAAACCATAACTTTAAAACAAAAATTATGCCTTATCATAACCTGAAGACCAAAACTAACCTTAATCATAAAACTATCCCTAATCCCAAAATCCGTGTTCATGACACCTAAGCTCTAGGTAAACCGAACCGTAAACGCACAGCCATCTCTATGCGTATTCATAACACTAATCCTATAATTAATCCTAAACTCAAAATAGGAAAATAGCGCAAACCTTTACAACAAAACTAACCCTTATCCCAATCAAATCTACATACAGCCCAAATCCCAACATCGGAAGCAGGTTGAAGCACATTACCCGCGTACAGTATTATCTAGTTATGCACAATAGATGGAAGGGAGGGGGAAGGAGAATAGATAACAGCATCCCGCAAGCAATGTAACGCGTAACCACTAAAATATTAAAGCCTCCTCTAACAGCCACACTAGACCCACACGCAAACTGAAACGCTATCGCAACCTCTGGGACCCCACATAAGCATGCAATGCTGCCGGTCCAAGCGCCTAGGCATAGGAAAAGTCAGTTGTTATCTGGTTATTGAGCATAATGCGGCGGGGGGAATAGAGGGGAAAAGGGGAAGAGGTTAGGCAAGAGCCTCCCCTAAACCATCCAACTCGTAATCACTGCAAGGAAAATGCCTCCCCTAACAGCCCGACCCGGACCCGCACGCAACCGAAGACGTTGTTTCAACCTCTACCACCCCGCAGAAAATCGAACACTAGCTAAGCGAGATGAACGCATGACCGTACATCGCAGTTGCATCAACCGCACTCATACGCAATGCCCTTGTTCCAAAACTCGACATCATCACCGACATGTGAGTGGAACCAAAATCGACTGAAAGCCTGACCGCGCAGCACAGCAGGCAGCCTACTGCTAGGGGCATCCAAACCAATACGTAAGCAAGGAAGACTCCCAACTGCGTCGCCAGCGCCTGGGTCCCCCTAGCCTCGCATACTGCCCAACGCGGCCAAAAGCATGACCGGACATCGTAACAGACAGAACACAAGCAGACGTGCCTACCCCATACGCCTTCACAGTGGAATCTGGGGTAGCCGGCCGAGTTCGGGGCAATGCAAACCGAAGCCCTCTCGCAGTGATGAAGCATAAGCTAACCAAAACAACCTACTGTAAGCATGTGAGTAGATAAAACAAAGACATACATGGCCTTGCGCTAAATTCCAGGGAGATAAGGGTTAAGCTTAGGTTTATGGTTGAGGTTAGAGTAAAGGTAATTACACGGAAATATTTACCATTACTTGAATTTTGCACAAGGCCACCTGTATTACCGGTGGGCCAGGTGGTAGGTTCCTATTCCCCTGCCTAAGCGTCCACTGTTGTCTGCTAAAAAGAGCACAGTTGTACGTTGCGATAATCTTCTGATCAGACAAAATCGTCTGGATTATCAGATGCTTGTACAATGATTAGCGATAAAATGGATCTGTTCTTCCTTGAGGAGATGAGTCATGAGCTATCTGGCAATAACTTAAAGAAGGAGGATATGGGAGACGCGAGCAGACATATTCACTATAACCGGAGGGATACCATATCTACTATAATGCTGGCAGCTTGAAGACGGGTTCCGCTAAGAGTTTTCTGTGTCGACACATCAACAGCGTGCAAGTACAAACCAAATCTGCATCAGTAAAACGGTTAAGGTTATTCTGTTAAATGGCTGCGCCGACTCCTTTTCTATTTGGGGGAGTTTCTGTTGGCCAATAGGACGCACAAACTAACTAAATTCCTCGCATCAACACAGTGCTTGATGTAGGTCTATCTAGGAAGATTTACGTAGAGACTACGTAAATTATTAAGCAACCTGTTTCAGTTCTGCGCACTTGGTCGGGCAGGCCAACGAGCAGCTGTTCTCACGTCAGGCAGTTTTCAGAAGATCTGGATCAACTCATCAGGGTAGATGACCCTTCTCCGGTTGCTACAGATATCGCTTCATGCAAAGACTCCCACCAACCGATTTACCGAATTCCCTGTTTGTATACTCTTCAGGAGCTTCCAAAAAAGCATTTGAGCGAGTCGACAGATACATTTACTGACCGATCTCATGTCATATTAACCGAAATTCTGAAATGCGTTTTTGAGTAGAAAGGATCACTTAAGTGGAGCTTTAGCGTCAATTGTTGTGCAGCATTATCCTCTAATATTTCCGGACACGTCAGGATATTGGCTTTTAAACGCACTTCTTTCTGGTCGCCTGCAGAAACGAAGCTCGGTGAAAAAATAACTGTCAACTAGTATGCATTCTTTCTATTCATTTTTGATTCCCCTATAAACTAAAATATATGTTATAGAAATCGTTAGCAAAAATATCATTTCTTGTACTTATTGGATAGTCAAGCAGTTTATCTTCAAATTTCATGGTCCAAGAAAAGTGAACTTACAGTTTTAGACAAAACGGATGAACTAGCGTCTACTTCCGAGGCGAAATGGCTATCCGTAAAAGTATCAGGTTCATCAAGTCTAGACGTCCTGAGGCTCTACCGTCCACCGAGAAGAGACCCCGTAGCCGATGCTTTCTTGCTAGAGGAGCTTGAAAAGATTGCTAAACGGTTGGATATTTTGAGCATGGGTGATTTTAATGCGCCTCACGTCGACTGGAGCTTGGCCTACGCACAAAGCTCTGATCTAGCCTTTGACGGTTGCCTTCTGAGCAGGACGCTAAAGCTACTTCTCACACAGCACGTCACTTTTCCAACAAGGGTGTGCGAAGGAAAACAGGCTAATTGTCTGGACCTCGTTCTCAAGAAGTCGCAGGCGAGCATCGAAGCAGTGTCATGTCTACCACCGCTAAGTAAAAGTGACCACGTTGTACTGCGATGGGATAACGCGCTATTTTTAATACCCGAATGACCCACAACAGTCAAAATGAATATATGGCGAGGCGATTTCGATGGAATGATGGCCGAACTCACGCGCACTCAGTGGGAACCTTTATTCTTTGGAAACATAACCGAGGACTGGGGAACGTTCCGGGACATACTGCACAGCCTCATCAAAAATCACTGTCCGATTTTGAGGAAGAGGTTGACCAACAGACAGCGATGGCTTACACAAGCCTTAAAAATCGAAGTTAACAAAAAGCAGAGATTTTGGAAAAATCGCCTACGGACGGGACTTATACATCTCTAAATGTGAACAAAACTCAGAGAAATTGGGTCAAGGGCCTTATTGTAAGAACAAGATGGGATTTCGAAGTGAACCTACTGAACCGGGCCACTGTGACCCCAAAACTGTATTAAAATTAACTCAGACAGAGTACACGGAACAATGATCCGATACCCTGCTGAGGACCGCCGAGGGTATTGACCTTACTGAAGACGGTTAGAAGGCTGATCATCTTTCGGAATTTTTCCAGTCTGTTTTCACAAACTAAACGATATCCGATCACCCTGCCGATGTCTTCGAAGTCGATGCAATAGTCGAAACTTTTCAATTCATCAAGGCTATTGTCCTCAAGGAACCGTTAGGGTTAAAGGAATCTAAGTCACCAAGTCCCGATGAAGTACCAGCCATGATGTTGAAAGAGCTCGCCAGAGAGCTGGCAAAATCACACTCTACGCTTTGCCAAACATCTTTCGAGACCGGAGGTCTACCAGCCGATGGAAAATCCGCATGTATTACGCTGCTCTATACGGGTGGAAGCCGGGTCTCCGCAAACCATTATCGACCGGTCAGTCGTAATGCAATTTGCTGCAAAATTATGGAAAAATAATAAAACAAAAACTAATGCAGTTCCTAGAACACAACCATCTGCTTTCCGAGCTCCAGCACAGTTTCCGTAGAGGTAGGGCCTGCGTGAAAAATTTGCTTAACTGTTTAGAACGTTGGAATAAGGCAGTTGATAGAGGACATACGGTGCACGCAGTCTATATCGACTTCAAAATGGTTTTCGATTGCGTGCCGCACCACCGCTTTCTTTAAAACTCAGCCGCATAGGAGTAGAGGTAGACTTCTGACATGGATGCAAAATGTCCTAATTGGCCGCTCGCAAACTGTCCATATCAGCGACACACAATCGGCCAAGGTTTAGGTTGAGAGTTCGCCAAGGCTCTGTTCTCGGTCCTATTTTGTTCATTGTCTAAAGCAACGATTGTGCCAGCGAGCTGAACTACGATAGTGCCATGTTTGCCGATGATCCCCAACTTTGGCGTGTCATTCAAACTGCGGCTGATGAAGAGAACTTGCAGGCAAACTTTAATCGACTCCAAAGACGGTTAAAGGACTGACTCTTACCGTTCAATGAGGGCAAGTGAAACGTCATACGAGTCAGAAAACAATCCTTCAAACCGTACGATTTACCGACTAAATGTCATACCATTGAAAGAAGTGGATGCCCAAAAAGACCTAGGAGTGTTGATCACACCCTCGTTTAAACCCTGTATCAGTATCAGTATCAGTATATTTGAGGGAGATGTAGGTGAGTCACCTTTGAATTCCCTATTTGTACATGCGAGTTGTGGTATCAAAAAAATAGTATCTCGATATGTTGGCGAGGCCAACATAGTGGAACATAGTTGAAAAAAAGAGCAGACAGTAAAAAAACTCCCGGTGATATTTAGGAGAAAAAAACTGTCGCCCTTGGGAGGGGTCCAACGGGGGGCATTTCGGAGGTCACATGAATCAGCCAGATTCTCCCTTGCTGATTGCAGAGTCCGTTGAGGGATTTCAAAGGCGGAAATATATGTCCAGATCATCCTCGGTACATTGCGGTTCGAACCAAGGGAGAACGTTCATACACCTCATGGACGACGGTCGCCAGGTCCAGCTGATGCGAATACTCACGGTGTAACCAAGGTGTGCAAATAAGTTAAGCCGCGAAGACCTCGAGGACCGCAGCATGGGAATAATGGGAGAATGCAAGCCCTCGAACGAAAATAACAAACATAAAGAAATGTTACTCAAATATAGCTAGTAGTATAATAAATGCCTTATTTTATAACGTCACCCTTGCAGCTTTCAGTTAGTGTTGTAGCTCGCACCATTATATCGATCTAACTTTCGCTTAAAAATCTCCAAGGAGTCCGACATAACAACATCCAGAGGAAGACTACTCTTTTGGAGAAGAAGAACTTCCGAGTGGCTAGCCTTGCTCCAGTCACACGTAATTTGAGAGGATGACCTCTCAAGTTCGTTGTTTTTGCTAACTCGAAGAAATCCCCTGGGACGAGACAACAGTCCTGGACGCGTAGTATGCGGAATGTTAGTATCAGGTCCCCCCCCGAAGCTGTCTATAGTGCAAGGGAAAGAGATTGATACTCGACAGCCATGTTTCATAAGGCTGTGAGCCATGTCCAAGGACAAGTTTGGTTGCTCGCCTTTGGACCTTTTCGATGATGTTGATGTCCTTCGCCGCCCAGGGTCTCCAAGCTTGGATAGCGGACTCCAACTGTGGCCGCACGAATGTTCCGAAGACTTTAGCGAAGCAGTCGGTAGTGAAGGCTGCAAAAGCTCGTTTAATGAGGTACAGAATCGACATGGCTGACTTCGCTACCTTTGCGCAATGTAGGGAGGGTTTAAACGAGGGCGTGATCCAGACTCCAAGGTTCTTTTGGACATCCACTTCTTTCAGTGGAATGCCATTCAGACTGTAAACCGTACGGTTCGAAGGATTGCTTTTCCCGACTCGTATGGTGTTGCACTTGCTCTCATTAAACGGCAAGAGCCAGTCATTTGACCATTTCTGGGAGTCGATTTAAGTTTGCCTGCAAGTTCTCTTCATCAGCCGCAGTTTGAATGACGCGCCAAAGTTTGAGATCATCGGCAAACATGGCAATATCGCAGTCCAGTTCGTTGGCACAATCGTTGATGTAGACAATGAACAAAATAGGGCCGAGAACATAGCCTTGGGGAATACCACTCTCAACCTCAATTTTTGTCGACTGTTTGTCGCTGATATGGACAGTTTGTGAGCGGCCAGTTAAGAAGTTTTCTATCCATGTCAGAAGTCTACCTTTTACGCCTATGCGGTTGAGTTTATAAAGAAGGCGGTGGTGCGGCACGCTATCAAAAGCCTTTTTGAAGTCTATATAGACTGCGTGCACCGTATTTCCACTATCGACCGCTTCAGTCCAACGTTGTAAACAGAAGAGCAAATTTGTGCCGCAGGATCTACCTCTACGGAAACCGTGCTGGGCTTCGGATAGCAGATTGTTATGTTCGAAGAACTGCATAAGTTGTTGCTTAATTATTTTTTCCATGATTTTGCAGCAAACTGAAGTTAGGCTGACCGGTCGCGATAATTGTTTGCAGAGACCCGGCTTCCACCCTTATAAAGCGGCCTAATCCATGCGGATTTCCAGTCGGTTGGTAGACTTCCGGTCTGAAAGGATGTTTGGAAAAGCGTAGAGAGTGGTTTTGCCAACTCTCTCACGAGCTCTTTCAACAACTTGGCAGGTACTTCATCGGGACCCGGAGACTTAGATTCCTTTAACCCCAAAAGTTCATTGAGGACAGTAGTCTCGGTGAAATTAACAGTCTCGACTATTGTATTCACTTCGAAGCCATCGGTAGGGTGATCGTATCTCGTTTCCTTTGTGAAAACCGACTGGAAAAATTTCGAAAGATGATCAGCCATCGCACCGTCTACAGTAAGGTCTATGCCCTCGGCGGTCCTCAGCAGGGGTATCGGATCCTTGTTCCGTGTATTCTGCCTGAGGTAACCGTAAAACAGTTTCGGGTTCACGGTGGCCCGGTTCAGCACGTCCACTTCGAAAGCCTGTCTTGTTCTAAAAATATGGCCCTTGACCCGATTTCTCTGCATTTTGTACGCATTTAGAGATGCAGGAGTTCCGTCCGTAAGCGATTTTTTCCACAATCTCCGCTTTTTGTTAACTTCGATTTTTAAGGCCTGCGTAAGCCATCGCGGTCTGTTGGTTAACCTTTTTCTCAAAATCGGACAGTGATTTTCGATGAGCCTGTGCAGTATGTCCCGGAACGTTTCCCAGTCCTCGCTTATGTTTCCAAAGAATAAAGTTTCTCACTGAGTGCGCATGAGTTCGGCCCTCATTCCACCGAAATCGCTTACCATATATTCCTTCTGATTGTTGTGGGTCTTGCTGGTATAGAAAATAGTGAGTACTCCCATCGCAGTACCACGTGGTCACTTTTGCCTAGCAGTGGTAGACATGAAACTTCGTCGATGCTGTCGTGCGACTTTGTGAGAACTAGGTCCAGGCAATTGGCCTGTTGTCCTTCGCACACCCTGGTTGAAAAAATGACGTGCTGTGTGAGACGTAGCTTTAGCATCGTGCTCAGAAAACAACCGTCAAAGGCTAGATCAGAACTATGTGCGCAGGTCGAGCTCCAGTCGATGTGAGGCGCATTGAAGTCACCCATGATCAGAATATCCAACCGTGTAGCAATCTTTTCAAGCTCCTCTAGCAGGTAAGCATCGGCTACGGGTCTCTTCTCGGTGGGCGGTAGACTGTCAGGACATCTAGACTTGATGTACCTGGCACTTTTACGGATAGCCATATCGCCTCGGAAGTAGACGCGAGTTTATAAGTTTTTGTCTAAAACTGTAAGTTCGCTTTTCACGTATGTGAGTTTGCCACCTCCTTGACGCTCTTTCCTGTCTTTTATCTAAAAAGTTGGTAGCCAGCCATAGTTACCTCTCGGTCGTCCACTTGTTGGGACGACCAAGTTTCTGTTACGGAAATTATATCTGGAGATAGATCGCAGACATGAATCTTAAGCTCGTCGAGCTTCGATAATATACTCTGTGCATTGGTGTACAGAAATGTTAGTTTTCGGTTTGCTCGGAAAGTGCTAACAGTCGGGCGCGAGCCCCTGATTACTGGGCCAACTGCATGGTAATCCGGAACGGGCCTCTCCAGGGGGAGAACAATGGACGATGGATCACTTGGTTGTTGTAAATAACCAAATTTGTTTCCCCCTCGCTGAGCCGCCGTCTCAGTTCGATGACAAGTTGATGGCGCTTGTTCCGCTCCGCAGGTGAGAAGTCCTGTTGAAAAAAAACTCCAGGGTTTGAGTTTTTTAACTTAAAGCGCCTCGACAGCATGAGACTGGCTTCCTGGCTACTGGTCAAGATAACTTTTAGAGGCCTAGGACGTGTTGATTTAGATTGGCTTTCGGGCCGTTTTCCAAGGCGGAAGGCTTTTTCCAGTTCAATCGACGTATTAGGTTCCAGCATATTATTCAGGAGTTCACGAAAGCGGTTCATGTCTTCAGAATATCGGTCTACTGGAGTCGCAGCCGTTGATTCAGTAGTCCCTGTATTATGAAACTTTTTTTTCTGTCCGTGGCATTTTTTGTAACTACGACGCTGTCTTCCACTATTTGGTGGGAAGGTTTCACGTTGCGCACTGGTGATGATGGAGGGGATGCTGATTGGCTATGTGTTGGCTTTGATCCGGTTTTATTTGGTTTCGGCGAATTCCACGGGTTCGACGATTTTGAATCGCAGGTGGTAGTTTCGGTTGGGGAATCGATTCCACTGCTTGTGCTTGGTGTGAGAATCTCAGTAGTTCCTGTGGAGGATAAGGCAATGGTCAAAGCCCCGTGTTCGAGCCTTTTTGAGGAATCTTTCGAAGTCAGTTTTCCATTGGCGTTTTCCTTTTTGGTGTCAGTTTTGCGTTTTGGACGGCTTTTTGTTTTAGGCGGACTATTTTTGTCCTGCGCCGTTGGTACTTGTTGTTCGGTAGCCGTAGCAGCTGTCGAAGTTGTTGTTGGGATACCCTTTGATCGGGTATCGATGGTTTTGCTTCTGGTAGTCGTTCAGTGGACTCCTGAGTGGCATCTACTGCTTTATAGGTGCCTTTTAGGGCCAGATTTTATTTGTCTTATCTCATCCTCGAGCTGGTTTAGCTTCATGGACAGTTTTTGACAGCCTCCACAAATGGCAGTGTTTTCAATAGCGTGCATATTAATTTGAGAGAGCACTCGTCGCCGTGATGAGGTGGTCGAGTGGTTAGCGAGCGTCGCCATCGCGTTGGTGGTCGCGGGTTCAATCTCGGCTTGCGGCATGACTTTTTGAATTCTTGTGTGGTGACTTAAGCAGTAACGGGTGGCTTGGTGTAGGTTTACACTATCAGCGCTTTTACACAAGCAGTATATAAATGATCTACTCCGCCTTTTTTGCAAATTAATGAAATCCCCCGAACGTTCTTAACTACTTCTGCTAGTGGAAGTTGTTGAAAATATTTGTTATTACGAGTTACTCGATATAATTTGCACAATCAATTAGACAGAATGTGGATAATGAACGACTCAGCCTGTTTTGTAGATACTCCTCAGGAAGCCTGACGAGCAGTTAGAGCCTGGATTGGACTGGTAGGTTGTGTAGGCCAAGCCAAGATTTCCGGCAGGTTGCTCTATTTGGAGAACTGTCCTAGTCGAACAAAAGTCCTCAGAAACCCTGGAGAGCCGTCAGAGAATTGATTGGACTGGTAGGTTATGTAGGCCAAGATTTCCGACAGTGCTCGATTTGGAGAACTCTCCTGGTCAAACTATGAGGGTATCGAAGGCAACTGAGCGGAAGATTCAATTAATTGATTCAATAATTTGAACCAATTAATGTCTGTGGACTGATTGTTTCAGTGCAAAGACTCGATTAAATTCGGTCTTCTTGTTGCTCGAAAATTCAAACCGCCAATTGCGCAAAGGTAGCGAAGTCAGCGATGTCGGTTCTGTCCGTCTTCAAACGAACTTTTTCAGCTTTTAATGACGACTGCTTCACTAAAAGTCTTTGGATCCTTCGTACGGCCGTAGTTGGAGTCCGCTATCCAAGTTTGGAGACCCTAGGTGGCGAAGGAAATCAACATCCTCGAAAATGGCCAAAGGTGAGCAACCAAAATTGCCCGTGGAAAGGGCTCACAGAGTGGTCGAAAGAGTGGTTGAAACTTTGAATTATCTTCCTCTGGATGTCGTTTTGCCGGAATCCCTAGAGGCTTTTAAGCGGAAGTTGGATTGATATAACAGTGCGTGCTACAGTACAAACTGAAAGCTGTTATGGAGACGCCGAAAAAGAATCACATTCAGAATACTACGTGCTACATTTTAGTTACATTTCTTTATATTCTATTTTTATCCTACGGCTTGCGCTCTTTCCCCATAATTCCCATGCGAAGGTCCCCGAGGTCTTCCCTGCTTGACTATCTGCACACCGTGGTAACACCGTGAGTGATCGCATCAGCTGAACCTGGTGGCCATAGTCCACGCGGTCTCTAAACGTTCTCCCTTGTTCGACCCGTAGCGGACCGAAGACGGCCTGGGGGGATATTTCTGCTTTTGCAACCTGTCGGCGGAGATTGCAATCAGCAAGGGAGTATCTGGCCGCATCTTCCGTGCTTCGGTGATGATCCAGGTGACCTCCGCAATTCCCCCCCATTGAATCCGCCCCACAAGGGCAACAGCTTTTTCTCCTAAAAATCACAAGGAGTTTTTTTTCAATGTCTGCTCTTTTTCAACTATGTTCCACCCCATTGGCTCATATCAATTGGCCTCGCCAACAAACTGAGATACTATTTTTGATACCACAACACGCATGCACAACTAGGGAATTCAAAGGTAACTCACCTAAATCTCCCTCAAATACACTGATACTGGTACTGAAGAAAGGCTATTTCTCCATTTCAAAAAAGTTCCAATTATGAGATTTATGGAGACGGTTAAATTTTTAATCGAGTAGCATTGTATGTGTGCATTATTAATGCTCCTCATAATGTGTACAACACGGTATATGGTATCTGCTTACTGCCGTAGACGTAAACATGATTTTCCTTCAACACAAAGGAGAAAGCTTGAAGATTGAAAATCCTAAGCGCAAATACTACGACAGATCGAGCTAAAAAGGACTGAGCAATCGGAAAACTTTAAAAAACCTAAATATACCATTCGTTGGGAAAAATGTTTAAAAGATATGATTTTCTACCAAATGAGTACAGGAAGGGAGTTCAAAGGCTCATTTTCTATCAAATGTAGTTGACTTTATAATGGCATCGCAAATAAGTAGAAGTGAGGTAAACTTCTAACTTAGCCGTTCTTTTACTGAGTGTGGTTTCTGCTGGTGGCCAAAATGAAATGCAGTCAAAAAATGATACCCTGACGTATACGAAATATTATGGGATAGTGTTGCACAGTGGTCGATCTTATAACCATCCTGAAGTAATACTTCGTAATGGGAAACGCACATCAGAATTTCAGTTAACATTTAACGAGATAAGTCACTGACTGTACAATCGGTTGTGCGCCTTATATCAACCCAACGTCAATCCTGTGGGACTAAAAGTGCCCCAACCGAAAGCTAGTGCAACAATGTTGTTGGAATGTGAGCGTCATTTTAGTCCGCGACTATTCCAAGTTCTGACTGGCATAATAACAACTAGCACGCTTAGCTTTTCCTGCGCCCTGGAAACCTACATCTATGCCACAGACAGTCGTTCACGTAAAGCACACCACTAGGTCCCTTTTCGATCTCTTTATGCTCAATTCTTAATTTTTCCTTTGCCCTATTTATGCTGAAGTCCTATTAGTTGGTCAGTCGGTTCGAGCGTTCAGAGATTCTGGTGCTGCTGTGACCCTAATTAATCCACTTGTAGTACCACGTACACAGCATTGTGCGTAGTTAAGCCAACCCCACTACTCCGACTAACGATGGCACATATCACACCTTTACAGCACCTAAACTTTATGGCATTAGCGATCTAAATTCCATATGCCGCCACGTTTAACCTACATTGCTTAGGTTAATTTTACCCTCATTTCCAGCAGTCTTCCCTAGGGAAAGAGTATTAACCAGGCAAAGCGGATGACATTAATCATTGAATAAATATACGACAAACAAAGCCCATTCGGTGACCCTCGCGTCGCATACCGGCATATTTTCAGAAGGATGTTCATAGTTCACTTGACAGAACGCTGGTCACATGCTTGATTCGACTCCCCAGGTCCTCTGGGCCTCACTGATCGCAAGCCTCCTCAAGAAAGATAGGAAACTGTATTTGGTTGTTGACTACTGTCGCCTTAGATCATAACAACGCGTGATTCATTTCCACTATCGCGCATCGAACGCACACTCGATGTCCCCACTGTGTCTACATTGTCTGCCAGCGTAAATCATAATTATAACTGCTGGGAGGTATAGGTGGGACCCATAAATCGGAAAAAGACGATATCTTAGTGCTTTGTAACACCTCCTTCAGATGCTATCGCCTCATGCAAGTATTTATGTCGCATGTATACCAAAAACAGCGCCTGTTTATCCGTGAAAACAAAGCATGTAACAAAATTTAAAATTGCAACCCATAATAGTGACATTACGAGTCTGGCCTACGATTTAAGCGGCTCCTCTTGATCGAGTAACTTATTTGGGGCATGAAGTCAGCACTAATGACATTCGCGCAAAAAACAACAAAAAGTGCTTATGGGTAGGTCCTGCCCAGTGCTCCAAGATCCAATAGAAATTAGAAGTTTCCTATGCAAGCGAAATGCGGGTTTCAGTAAGAAGTTTAGAAGAAATTACGAACACTGAAACAAGAAATTTGTACGCCCAACATTTTTGATTTATGCTCGAACCCGTCATCGGAGGCAGCAGCAGATACGGGTAATTCATGCATAATGGGGTTTCAGTGCTTATAGGATCCAGTTACTATATTTATCACATACCTATGTACATTATTTGCTCCCCTTTTCATCTAATACGATTGCCACTGGTACGATGATGGCTGGATGGTGGGTATTCGTGTTATCGATCACAGCAGTTTCAGCGTGTGTGCTGACTTTCAACTTGATTAAATTGGGCGCTTAATAACATGAATGCCGGCTCTCATATCACCAGGGTCAACCATCTTCGATGAAGGAGGAATTAATTAATTTCGATAGGTTTGCGGTAGCATAACTACTAGACCCTATAAATACTGTATGAATTATCCATATCTGATGCCACCTCCGATGCACAAAATCTCTAGGGTACCCATTGTTGGATAAGAGCTTGCACAGATACCTAAGTTCAGTTGATTAAAGTTTTTGTCAGAACAGTGCATTTTGCGCGATTGATTAGGATGTTGACATTATTCCGCTTGGGCCTTGGGTCACACTCTTGAGAGAGAGAGAGCTACGCTTTATTTTGAAAGAAAAATTCCAAAAATTTCAGCAAAAAAGGTCATCCATTCACCGTGAAGAATCGTCCTTGAATGCATCTCAAAATATCGATTAATTTGGACTTCCTTCAAAATGGTGCCAGCGTCGTGCACTGATTACCTCATTTTTGTTGTTCGAATAAACAAATAGGGTGAAATTCGGTATACAATGGGTGAAATAGGCCAATTGACGTACATATAAGAGGATTCACATTCGAATGGAGAAGAGAAAAGATGGCAGCTTAATTTCAAAAGCCCGCCTCTTGAGCTCTCTTGGCTCTCAATCTCGAGTCCCCAGAAGGAAGGATCCTGTGAGTCCCGTAACCGATCGGTGAGCGCCTACTTACCATAGTTAATATTCCCGATCGAAACTGGCAAGAAACAGAGGCCTTTGTGCAGTGAGTTAGAGCGTTGGACTTCTAACCAACAGGTCACGAGTTCGAGCCTCGGTTGGTGCACCACCTGGGGTTGATAATGGTTGGATGATGACGAATGAAAAGCCAGAAATTGCCATTCCAGTCCCCCTTGTCTTTGCTGGTCATGTTATTCTGCATAAATAGGCAGAATTATATTACCGGCAGCGAAAAAGGAGTCTGAAATGGCCATTTCTGTCTTATTAACCGTTGTCAGCCAGCCATACCCACCCCCAGGAATCACTAGCCACTATGCGGTTGCTGATGTGGTTCGAAGTTCAGCAAAAAAGGCACTACGGAACGACTGTATTCCATAATGCGATAAGTGAGCATCTCTCTGCGTTCACAAAATCCGTTCAAACCGGCAAAATATCTGTCTACGACGATGCCCTTATGCTCCAGAGCGCGAGGTCTAGGACAGAATTGGGGTTAGGTCAATGCTATTCAAGCAAATGAATTGACACGACATCATTCGGCTGCTAACCAAATTATGGATCTTGGAATCATGGTGCGCTTTGATCATCTCATACAAGGAACGTCGTCACACCATTGACGAATTACGTGGTTCTTCTGAAGAGGGTTACGCTCACCGGAATCATTGGGCACACCTGTTTGTCGCAAACTAAATTTTACTATTCAAAATGACAGAAGTTTACCTTTCTGAATTGGCTTTTTCCTGGTAGCCTTGTGCTAACAGTACTCCAGGGCGTAAAAAATGGGCTCGTTCATATCGGATAAACCCACATGAATGCCGTTTTACAACAACGGTTTTGGTTGCCTCACCTTCACGATCTATTTAAAGTGCAGGCATAAATTAGGGTTGATATAATGTACCTCATAAACTGACATCCTCACTATCTATAAATGGTGCATAACTCTAGTACAGATGGAAGAGAACGGACAGACTGAACTGGTCAACCTTACTTTGAATCAACTCTTAGGATTTTTTGAGGACACTCTTAGGCTTCATGATTGGGGCAAGCTTTTGTCGTGTGTAATGATGGTTACCGGCACAGCCGCACTAACTTCCACCAGTAACGCCCCTTTTCTTTATGTCATATGACGGTCAGTATGAGTTTTTACGTCTCACATATAATCTCCCACGCATACATTCAGGATAAACGGCTGTGTGACAGACTGCTTATTTTGACGTCGAATACACAATAGCCCATCTCTACAAGGAGATCTAGTACGACGGTTCCGACCTGCACCTACTCTCTTCGGGACAGTGACAGAATACTACCCCAAGGACTTTCCCACGGCTTTCAGCGCTTATTCCTCATTACAAGCAATTCAACGCTATTTCAGACGGTCACAGTGCGCTCAAAGTTGTGGCTTGGAATACTGTCAACTAACGGAATACGTTGGTCATCTCAAAATGAAGAGTAAAAATGAAACGGCTCCTTCTTAATCTGGTGTTTATGGCACTCTCACTCAGCTTGGATCCGAGTCATCCCTTTGTTTTGGTGAAATCCTTCTCAATCTTTCACAGACAAGGCGTGTGTGGAACGCGCAGACAAACTGTTTAGCCTTCTCAGCCAATGTGTCCGATCTCGCCTGTTGGCTTCATGAGTCTATTTTGACAACGGGCCTAGGAGGGTGAGAGAGGAGAGGGTGCTAGTAATGCAGCGCATGTCACTGTGCCACCTGCGCTTTATATTGTTGGCAACTATGCTCAAACAGGCATGTTTGATCAAAGGGTTGACGTTAGCGTTAATTTAAGAGTTTACATTCACCCTGGGTCAAGGTCAATATAACCAAAGATTCCAGCATGAGATAGTGTGATAAAATGTGAAGGAAAATTTCATGCACTATAGACAAGTATGGAAATTTAGTTTCAGAAAATTCATAATGCCGTACGAGACCGCGTTTCACTTGAGCATAATCTTCCAACAGTAGCTTCAAGATTCCTGGCACATTCTGCCACTCATGCATCTCACGCCATACAACATTATTCTGAAATGACAAATCTTCAGTAACTTTAGGTTATGTACAGCACCAAGAAAGCCAAAAACCCCAGGCTCGTATAACAAGGGACAGGGGGTAATATGAGGTGTATACGGTCCTTACAAAATTGCATGTGTTGCTCTTTCTTTTCTTCGAATTTACAAAGTCAATAGGGCGCATCTGTTAAAAAGGCTTCGTTTGATGTTATTGTCTAAAAATATTAACAGCCTTGGAAAGAGTTAATATGCGAGAATGAATAACAACCAAGTCAATGGAGTCTGCGGTATTCAGTTCTAGGTTATTAACTGTGGTCAGAAAGTCAGTTCTACCCAAACTCGAACCGAGAACTCGAATTCTGAGAGTGGCCACTGAATCTTAAATCACAGCATTCTTTCATTAAGCCATGGGCTCCCCATGGAGAGGAAAGTGTGTAACGGACAACGTGATTAACTGCCTTAATCTACAGAACAGGTCTGCAGAATTCCAGAAAGACAGGCAGCAGACAGCAGGTTGCATGCCCTCATTTTTAGTATCTTGTAGTTAAGAGCGTCTAGTCATCTTATTCTCTGCATTGGAGAATGGGAATATTCCACCTACAAAATCACCAATGTGACTTCAGTGACCTCCATTTTACTAAGTACATTTTGTCACTTTAGAAGTCCGCTCTTGCCTTTTGACAAAGTACACTGTTATTAATTTTGAAAGACTTCCTGGCATATATAGATAAAGTTGCTTAGATAATTGGACGTTTCAACAATGACAATAAAATTGATATTTTCTTACCTCAGTAGGTGATTCAGCCATTAGGTGATAACTTGGACGCGGAGAGGACGAACTAATAACTCTGAACGAAGAGAAGCCAGGCTAAGGTAATCCCGTATTAAAATTTTGTGAAAGAGCGTCCAATGGCGACTTAATTGCCGCGATCAAGTGATTTCCGACGAGGCTGCGATATGATTGGCTATCTTTCATGCAGCCGGCTGCTTGTGACCTAACCGGTTTTTCTGACCTGGTGGCATACTGTAGATAAATCGTTCGCTGTGCGCGTGACATGAGTTACACTCTACGGATCGATATTGCCATTGCGTTTCCACTTGGCCCTCACGAAGGAACTAAAGTGCATTAACTCTACCCGAGTCGAAGCCAGCATAATCAGAGATCCAAGTATGAGATAGTGCGATGAAATGTGAAGGAAAAATAGCAAATGCTATAGACTAGAATTGAAAAGTAGTTTGCGAAACTGCAGAACGCCGTGCGAGACCACGTGTCATGCCTAAATAACCTTCAACAAGTAACTTCAAGATTCCCTGACACATGCTGCCTTCCATGCGTCCTACGTAATACACTAGTATACAGAAATTATGAAACCTCATCTGATGCTCTTGCTCAAAAAAATAACAGCCTTTGCAAGAGTTTATACTCTAGAACCAATAGCCACCAACCCAAGGATGGCTTATATGGTCATAGCTTATTAACTCTCCAGTGAACGGTCGCGGACGTGCTGACTTTACAGTCATATAAACGCCTTCCGACACTCAAAGCCGTAGTTATCCCTCTTGAGCATGCCACTATTCCGTCGATATAAAACAGGGCACTGGGCACATATGACTCACTGATATATAAAAGCGGCTGATGCTATTTTCTGTCCTCTCTTTTTCTCTCACTCGCTCTCTCTCTCTCTCTCTCTCTCTCTCTCTCTCTATCCCTCTCTATCCCTCTCTCTGTTCACATTATAAGTTGGTTCTTGTCTTTACACAATATCAATCGATCAATCAGTATATTTGGATTAAATGACAGAAGCCTTAAAAACTCCATTAAACTGGTATAGATATGCATAAAAAGAGTTAATTTGTAAAATTGGTTACAGGCAAACATGCATAAACCCGCCTACTTAAGTTTATATATGCCAAAAGGTGCCGAATTTGCGAAATAACAGCAAGCCACACGTTTGCTGCATTCGTATCATGAAAGTTTCGTCAGAAACAAAGGTAATGTAAATAAAACAATGTTTTGAAATAAAGGGATTACTTCATTATAGAGGGTGTGGGAAATTTGGATTTACCGTTAACAGGTGATTAGCCAGACGTCTCTTGAGCACAGTCACAGTGGGGGAAACGCAAAAAATACATCGGTAAAGAATTCCACTGACGAATAACTGCGTGAAAAAGTAGGAGCGCTGATTTTTGTGGCACAGTTTCTCTTTAAGCTGGCGATCATAGCTTCCAAAATTCGTTTAGCTCAGGGTCCGAAAAAGTAGGAGCGCTGATTTTTGTGGCACAGTTTCTCTTTAAGCTGGCGATCATAGCTTCAAAAATTCGCTAGCTCAGGGTCCGAAACCGTTCAGAATCAGAAGTCACAAATATTTGGTACAAATCACTAAAGATGCTTATCTCCAAAGTTTCTTCCCAAAATATAAACCCAAAGCTCTTTAATTTCAGTCAGAAAGAAGGTTCATACCTTACACTTCACAAATAACTGGTTGACCTAAAAATAGGGGACACTATCGTTTAATAGGGTATTTGTCATATTAGCGCATTTAGAGTATGATGTACTCATGTTACCCCTATGCTATTTTTACACCCACAGTAAGCTTAAATTAAGTCACGAATGATCATGTGAACTTACAGCCTGACCTTTCCTTTGGTCATCGTCACGAATGGACACTATGTAAACGTCATATCACAGAAATAATATAACAAAGAAAATATTCAAAAAATATGCGTACATTCCGCGGAGATTGCAAGAAGTAAATGAATTTGAAATAATGTGGAGATCTACAGAGAAATATAAGTTGTAAAAATAGGCTTGTGTGCCAACTACGGCGAAAGAAGAGAGAAAAAATGGATTCGTATATTAAAAATATTTAATAAACAACTAGCATGAGTACTGAAAAACGATGAGTTATCTGTACAGTACGCCTGAAATAATGAAAATGGCTTCAAATCGTACTGGGAAGTACAGCTCCTCTGAATTCCACTTTTCCGGTAGGTAAAACTTTCCTTCGTAGACTTCTGTGGGTGAGCGTTTGTGCGAGGGGTTGGGTTTTCAACCGAAGAACCAAGTCATTTTGCTCCGCTAATGCTGTTTTTGTTCAGAGTGATGTAGAGGATTCTACATGTCGCCATGGGTTTAGGGGTGCTAGTTAGGGGAGGCACCGTGGTACTAGGATTATGTCGCCCCATTTGTATTATGTAGGTGGTGAATGCTCCTGTGGCGGCCCTTACCTGGCACCCAAATCTCCCCTATACCTCTTCAAGGTTCGGCTTTACCTAACACCAACACTACGGTAACCGCCTCGACCAGCTGGCTAAACCAGGGTATCCAGTGTTAGTTGTCCCCACACCCTGTAGTCTGTTTCTCATCCTCCCACCTTCCTCCTTCCCCACTGAAAAATATATATGGAGAGGGCTACATGCAATCCCGTGGGCGCCCCAGGCTAACTCGTGTTGTTCTCCCACTAAAAACCAATCCGTGACCCATAGTTGTGTTTGGCAGCCGTCTAGGATGTCCAAGCAGCTCTATTTAAGTACAGCACTGCATGCCTCCACGCGGAGGAATGGACTAGATAAGGGGCCCTAAGCAAACAAATGCCATGTCTCACGTCTTCTGCCGCTGACCACGGCTCGCAGATTGCAAAACACGCGGTCAAACCAAGCAAATAAATAACATTCCTGTCCGCATTTTCGTCCTCCGTACCCTTCTGGCTGCTCGGGTGAGTTCGCTTAAACTAGCAGCCCAGAATGTTCGTTCGTTTTAGACAATCCAGGCAGCAACTGGAACAGAGAACGGCACTAGTCGCTTGGAACTGACGCGTTACAAGTCGGACATCACTGCTCCCAGCGAGACCTGATTCTCTGAGCAGGGGCAATTGGAGGAGGTGGATGCTGGCTACACCTTATTCTGGAGCGGCCACCCAAAGGCTGAACGATGCGACGCCGGTGTCACCTTTGCCATCCGGAACGACATCGTGGGACGACTTCCCTGTCTGCCGCAGAAAATAAATGACTGATTGGTGACCCCATACCAGACTCTTCGGGGACCCACAGCCCTTCATCAGCTCTTATGCCCCCAGTACGAGATCTGATCAGGAGAAGAACAAATCTACGAAGATCTGCACGCCCTCTTATCATCCGTGCCGAAGTCGGACAAACTGGGTGCCCTTGGCGACTTCGATGCCCGCATCGGGACAGACCACGCTGCATGGGCAGGAGTGCTGGGTCCCCATAGTCTCAGTGGCTGCAAGGATAACGGTCTTCTCCTTCTGTGAAACTACGCGGAACACTGTCTCCTGCTGAACAACACCTTCACCCGCCTTCCGAAGCTGGAGAAGGCCAAGTGGATGCATCCCGGATCGCGGCCCTGGCAGCTGCTGGACTATTTTTTTGTCCGGAAGTGAGATCGTCAGGACGTGCTGAGGACCGAGGCGAACCGCCATGCAGATGGATGGATGGATTATCACCTTTTCTTTTCCAAGATGAGGCTCTAACTTCAACCCTGCAGAAGGCCCCAAGATAAGTGGGGCCACTAGGTAAATTAAACACACCTCTGTTAAATTTTTCTGTTGACTGTTTTGAGTTCAGCAACCAATCAATCCAGAAATTGGAGGATCTGCAGGCTCCAGAAGATAGGGCCACCGTGGAGACACGATAGTGTCAACTGCGAAATTTCATCCAGTCCGCCGCCCTCACCGTCCTCGGACGTGCACGCTGTCAACATCAGGACTGAGTTTAACGAGAATGATGCCGACATAAGCAAACTACTCGCCGAGAAGAACAGATTATACAAAGCCTAGATGAACAGCCGGACTGACGTTAAACAATGCAACCTTCTTCAAATGCTGCCACCTTGTACAGTAATGGCTGCGGGAGATGAAGGACGCCTGGATGGCCCGCAAGGCTGTGGAAATCCAAGGGTAAGTGGACTGCAAGGAAATGAAAACTTAATCAAGGTCATCAAGGCCCCTTACGGTCCCTGAATCAAAGGTATCGCACCGCTGCTCTGCTCCGATGGCAAAGAACTTCTGATGGAGAAATCACAAATTCTGAAGCGTTTGGCCGATCACTTTAGAAACGTCCTCAGCCACGCTCATTAGTCATCTCAAATTGTGCCATCGACGGGCTTCCCCAAGTTGACAAGAACAATGACCTGGATCTCCCGCCTTCCCTATCACAAATACTCCGGGCCTTAGAAAACACTCTCCAACGGGAAAGCACCGAGATCTTATACGATCCAGGTGGAAGTCTATAAGCGCGGTAGCCTCCGGCTGATGGCGGAAATTACAACGATATTCCAGTAGATGTGGTGCCAAGGACAGGTCTCACAGGATTTCAAGGCCGTGACCATCGTTCATCTCTGCAAGCGGAAAAGGAACTGCAACACTGATAAACACAAAGGGATCTCTCTGCTCGAAATAGCTGAGCAGATCTTCGCCCGTATCCTTCTTAGTCGCCTGAACGACCGCCTTGTGCAGAGACTGGCCCTGGAAAGCCAGTGTGGCTTCCGGCGATAGTGCAGAACAACCGACATGTTTTCAACCGCTCTCCCGTAAAAAAAGAGGTGCCAGGAGATGCAAACCCACCTATACAAGACCTTCGTGGATCTCGAAAGCCTTTGACACAGCAAAGCCCAATGGACCGTGGAAAATCGTGCAGAAATTTGGCTGTCCTGAGCAGGTCACGCACATGGTGCGTCAGCTTCATGACGGGATGATGGCACGCGACATTGACAACGGGACGGTATCCGAAACATTCGCCGTGACCAACGGAGTGAAGCAGGGCTGCGTATTGGCTCCCACCCTGTTCAGTCTCATATTCGCGGCTATGCTGATGGACGCCTACCGTGATGATCAGCCTGGGATCCGCATCGCCTATAGAACTGACGGACATCTTCTCAACAGTCAGCGTATGCAGGCTTCAACGCATGTGTCTACGACTACAGTCCATGACTTGCTCTTCGTGAACGACTGCGCCCTTAACACCGTGACGGAGGAGGGCATGCAAAGGAGTATGGACCTCTTCGCCGCAGGCTGCATCGATTTTGGATTACAAATCAGTACAGCCAAAACGGTTGTCATGCACCAGCCGCCACCCAGCGTGGAATACAATGCTCCCCAAATCAATGTCAACGGTGCTCAACTCAAAAACGTGGAAACCTTCGCTTATCTAGGAAGCACGCTGTCACGCAACACGAGAATCGATGACGAGGTTGCCCAACGCATCTCCAAAGCCAGTCAGGCTTTCGGCCGGCTGCAGGCCTCCGTGTGGAATCGCCACGGTATTCATCTGCACACCAAACTGAAGATATACAAGGCCATCGTCTTTGACGACACTTCTTTACGACGCGGAGACCTGGACCGTCTACTCGAACCAAGCCAGGAAGCTGAATCATTTCCATCTCAGCTGCCTCCACAGAATACTGAAGCTGAGATGGCGAGACAGGATCCTGGATATGGAAGTCCTGGAGCGGACCGGAATCCTTAGCATCCACGCCATGTTGAGGCAAGTGCAACTGCGATGGAGCGGTCACCTGGTAAGAATGGACGACGAGCGACTACCCAAACGACTTTTCTACGGAGATTGCGCACCGACAGGGAGGTCAAAAACGACGCTACAAGGACACTTTGAAGAAATCGCTGAAGAAACTGCAAATCAACCCGGCGACCTGGGAGGACCTCGCCCAGGATAAACCGGTATGGAGTAGATCCGTGAAGACTGGTTCAGCAATCTATGAGGCCAACCGGAGCGCCACCGCCAAGGCCAAAAGAGTGGCACGAAAGTCACCAACGCCCCGGACCAACATCGTCGATGCCCAGACCCTGCCAACACGCCCGCGCTGTCAACCCATCTTCCGCGCGCGAATCGGCCTGGTTCGTCATCTTCGGACGCAATGCACCAACAATCCGACAATTCCAACTTCTACGTCAAATTCTGCCAACCCTCCTTCAGACTCCCCCACCCTCACTCCTGGCATCATTTCCATTACTCCAACCATCATAGAGACAACATACCAATACTCATCGCCTGTTACCCCCATTCCCAACACCGCAACCACCACCGCCTTCTCCTTCACTACCACCACCACCATCAGCAATGGGGACTCTCTCTTAAACTGTCCTCAATGCAACCGCACATTCACCTCATGCATCGACCTGGTCGGTCACTTGCGAATCCATCCTACAGAGACTGGTGAACCAGTACCTGGAGCACCAACACACAGCAGAGATCGCTGCCTCCACTGCCCTTACTTTCCTCGCGTTTTCACTCACGCATCGGCCTGGTCGGTCACTTGCGAATCCATATCACGGAGGCTGGTGAACCAGTGCCTGGGGCTCCGACATACAGTTGACGCGCCACCTTCACTGCCCTCACTGCTCCCGCACATTTACATGCCGTATAGGCCTATTAGGATGCATGCGCCTCCACGACAACCTTCAGTAAACCACCGGAGGCTAAGCCACATCAGCGCACAACATCTACACTAATGCGTAGACAACACCCTCACAATCATCATAATGTTCCTGATAAAATAACGGTTTCCAAGAAACCGTGGCTTGGAAGGCTGCCAATCTGACGCTTACACCAGATCACGCCGTCGCCCCAGTGTATGTGTTGTGTGTGTCGAGCGGCTGACCAGTGGACTGGGAGTCAGACGGCGATAGTTCCTCCATATCCCCCGAGTAAATCCTGGTGTGTGCGTTATGGGGGCCAGGTCGTGCTGTGGCGTGCGAAGATGGGTACGCTGACCCGTCAGCCAATGCAGCCACTCCCACATCAGACAACTGACTGACTCTGACGGTGGTCTGATTGTGGGGGTGGGGGAGAGAGTGAGGTTGACAGCCCAGCGCATTTATCTCACTATAGATAATCTGACGCGCTTGAAACTATCACGGGCGCTAAAAGCCGCGGCTCGGGAGGTTGCCAACTGACGGGATAACTCAGACCGCGTGGTCAGCCCAATGTGTATTTTGTGTGGACTGGCTGACTGGCGGACTGAGAGTCAGGCTGCAATGGCTCCTTCTTAATTTGGCCTTTATGGCACGCATACTCCGTGGGATCCGAGCCAGGTGTGGTGTTAAAACCAAGGGGGACTCCGGCGCGCCAGCCACCTGCGCCCTCTCGCATCTCCGGTTTTCTTGACTCTCTCTTCACACCGGGCTCAGGTGGGGGAGGAGGAGAGAGTGCGGTAGCTGCAGCGCAAGGCTACTATCACTTAAAATTAATTCACGCGCAAGTCACCGTCCCTGCGCCACCTGGTGTGGAGCATACGGTGGACCTCGTCGAAATGGACGGTCGAACTGTCGACTATCGCCTTAAAATCGTCGTAGCCCGTGATTCATATACACTTTCACGCATGGAACGCACACGTGATGTCGCCGTTGGATGTAAATGGTTCCCACATTGGATCTTCAATCGGGCCACTGGCAAGTGGAAGTAGAGCATTCAAATCATCAGCAGAAAAGCTTTCACTGTCTTCTCAAATGTAGTGGTAGCAATGGTCCGAGTCCATAATTAAAGAGGCTACAAATGCCCAGACGCTATTCGTAAAAGTATATATTGTGTTTTATCATAAATTTACCCTTCATGTACCACCGCTGACCACAGGAAAATTTATTCCCTTTAAGTTTCTTACCGGAATGCAACCACAAGTTGCTGTTAGCCGCTCTCAACATATTCGAATGTGCACTTACTGCTCTGCCTCTAGTTTCTTACTTCTTTTCTCTTTTATCTTGTACTACCTTATCTAGTTTTCTCTTTATCCCCATGTCTTACTCTTTATCTCAATCCATTTCGATCAGAAAACTGCTGTGGTATGCGAATGGAAACTGAAAATCAAGGAATTTATAAATATACCTCTTTTAAGATGACAAAAATTCATGTTTGTGTTACATTGATGGAGAATTCAGTATCGACGAATATTATTTATTCAAAATTTTCCTGGCTGTTTTACATTTAAAAAATGTGGCCAAAAGGAGTACTTGCCTGTTAGCCTGATGGCGAAATTCGTTACCTCTCAACCAGACGTACAAAGTGCCTTCCAAGTTGGAGAGGGTCGCCGAGTGAAATGTCCATCCTTCTTTGACTTCACAATGGACTTTAATTCATGCTGATGTAGAGTGCTGACGTTATTTTATCTTTTATTTACGTCCGCATAGTGGGAGTTTAAATATAGAAAAAAAAAACGGATCTGACAGAAGTCTGTATGCAAGCCGCTTTGCTTTTCTTTGCAGTATTAAACCAGATAAGAATTGTTAACTTCAAAAATTTACTGTATTCTTCGTGAACCAGAGTAGGTTATTTTCACGTTGTGTATAGAAAGTATCCGAGTAGTTGACATTTTTTTGTCGTTTATTGATTTCTCTCTAAGTGGGGAATTGTTAAAAGGTTCTGTACTCACTCATTAATTCTCACGTCAACCTCACAGGAATAACCCAGTTGGAGGGAGAGCAGCCCAGCCAAGGTAACTTGTGGTTACCAAGGAATCTAACTGCTGCGGTTTCCTATTTTATTAGTATTCTCTTGAAATAAATAAATACTCAAAAGTTGGCTGTTGTAACATGCATTTTTATCAACTGCCCATCATACTGGTACATGAGTATATTAGGTGGTAATTCAGCTGAGAGTTCAGTTATACCATACTCGTCGATCCTCTTCAATGGGACTGAATGGAATTCCATTTAAGCCGTAGACTGTGTTTTGCATTACGGAGGTGCGGGCAAACTGCGACTTCTTGATATCATTAAGGCTGATGCTGTCCGACAGGCGCCAGCCAATGTTCCATGCGGAGGATAATTTCATGCCAAACTTCTCGTCGGGGCCTTGGCGGTTGCGAACTTTCAAGTATTGCGTCCTTATGGTAGAAAAAGTATAATAAATCATCTCGTTGAATTTGTTAAATCAAGTTATCCGGTCTCTTCTATTGGCTGATCTTAGCTCCAGTGCAATCTGCCAGTGTAGAATCTGAAATTTAGCTGGGATTCGACCCATCTCCGTAAAATATACTGCTGTCAACGGAGCACTCGGCTACAAAATGGGAGGACAATGAGATGCTCGAATCCACTTTTGCTGCTTTTATCTACTGCCTTTCATAAATAGACTGTCCTTCTTAGTTTCCTCAGGGGTTATGTTTAAAGGTGCTTTACTATCTGTAGACTACCGCTGGCCATATATTAACCACATGTACTACAGGCTGATGAATTCTCTCAAAATCTACTTCTTAATTTACTGAGAACGCTAGAATAAATTTCCCTTAAAATTAATGGTCTTTCATAATCATTATTTATCATGAAGTCACCAATGGCAACACACGCACTTTGTAATAATTCGCTCTCATGCCCCGGGTCCGGTGCTCGCATATACACTAGGACTATTAAAATAAAAAATTATTTAAATTGGGTTTTCTAATTTAAAGTGAACCCCAATGCAGACATTTGGAATAGGAAATACTGATATTAAATTAGCTATAGTGGGTGAACAGTAGTGCTGAAAACGATTTGAATGAGCAGTCTTGGTTCTGGTAGCTGTCCAAACGCATATTCGGTAGTAATCGGATTGCACACTGTTGCTTGAAATTTACAAATTATTGAACCCCATGGTGTCCTAGAACATCAGGGAACAAAAGGAAGCTGAACTACTAGAATCAGCTTGAAACGGGAAACTTTCACTCGCCAAAATGAAAAAAAGAAAAAGAGACAGTCAAGGACTGCTGCTCAGGACCAGCCATCATAAGCGTAAACGCATTAAATTTATTTTTTGCTATCCTCTCATAATTTTAAGTAAATTTTTCGGATTTGTCCAATCTTATATAAATCAAATAAGTTGGAAATTCTTACAAACTGATTCTCTTGGGAGGCTTTTCTCTGCCACGTTATACTCCTCTCTCTTGACAATCATCGAGTGCGGCACATTGCAAAATTAAAGCAAAGATAAAAGGGGGATTCTAAATCCTGCTAATCCGGACAATTACAGAAGTAAAATAGCTAAATAGGACATAAACAGATTAAAGAAAGTTCCAAAAACCTGTAGTAGTTAGTTCCACAAAACTAAGACAAAAGGTTCTGATATAACTGACTGTCACTGAATGTTCGAACGTCTTTCATTTAGATCACACTAAAGCAGTATCTGCGAATCATGTATACCTGCCCAGCCCTTCGCTGGAGACACCAGTGTAAAGCAAATGTCGAGTGGGGGGTGATGCCGGGCGCATGTCCAATTGCTCCATGCCAGCCGTATCGCATCGCCGTCTTCGTGCCTCAAATTCATCTGCTTTTTTAGTGTATTCCTCTTTCAGACGTTTCCTCCGTTCCTCTGCCTCAATGACAATCTTGGCATACTCCTTGTCCTCTTCCGCCTGGTCCGCCAGTCTCTTTTTAAATAGTTTAGACATTGGACCGCAGGCTTCTTCGGTTAGAAGCTTGTCCTGATTATTGAGAAAAAATTTCAGAGCTACATCGTCCTCCTTACGAACGAGAAGTCGAAGGAATTCCGTAAAGCGGCTGTCCTGTGTAGTTTGACGCACTGCCATCTAGCTGGGTGGCGCGTTTTATTGATCAGTTGTGCCTTTTGAACGTCTTCCACGACCAAAGGTAGCAACAAACTTCTACTCCCGTGTCAACTACGGAGGACGATGACTTTGGGTCGTGCAAATTTTAGAATCTTTACAAAATATGAACTAGGGATTTGAGGAAACCAAAACGGATGCAGAACAAGGCATTTGATCAATGGCACCTATTTTTTCCTGCGGTTAAATGTGAAGAGCAGGTGAGAGATTTAACATTTTCATAGTCGTCCTTCTCTGATATCCATTATATTATCAGATAAAAACTTTTGTAAATTAAAAGCCCTGATACATACGTTTTAGAGAAAATGTTTCTTCAGGGCCCACGAAAACGACTTTAACATGACCGATTGTATGTCCCATACCCAATTTTTTGCTGACTCTTTGTTTCAAAAAATGTGCAGGCAAGCGCATCATCAATAATCACCAGCTAAGTCACTTGCCAGTTCGCATGGGGGGCATGACGATGATGAAATATAAGACAGGTTGTGTGTCGCAGAAGGGATAATCATAAGTAATTTGTGATCTAAATAATACAAACGTTGGTGCGCAAACTTCCATAAATAACTAGGTAAATGACAAAAACCTGACGTCTACAAGTCCATTTACAGTAAGCACACTTTTAGTTGGCAGATAAAAACGCCTGGTATCATATCATGGGGACTTAAAAACAGTCTACGATAGGTTAGATTCCATCAAAATGCCGTGAATACGCAAAGGCACTTGTTTTTAAAAGTTACACGGAGGCGGTCTTCTACCAGATATATCAACTGAGAATGCAGACAAGAAAACACTCTTCCAAAGAAAATTAACTTAGCTACTCAGGCCACCCATGCTTATAAATACAGCAGCAACTGCATTTGTGGTCAATGAACAGAATTATTATGAAATTTAGAACATCTTCATAAATAGGAACATTGAACAATGTATGTTTATGCTACGAACAACGCTTTAGCTGTTCACATTCCAGCTTTTGAATACGAAAAGACTGGGTCACTGAGCTACCAAGCGGTCCTCTCATAATGAGGACTTGCTAGGGGTCAGTGGGCAGGAAACACCCCAGATGAAAACCAGTCACGCGCAACGGAATCAGCACTAACGAACTGAGAATGCTAGAACCCAGCTTGACCGTTGTCAAACCCTACAATAAAAGAGAAAAATAAGTGTTTGCATCTGCAAAAACAGTGCTTCAGCCCAAACCGCCAAAGGTGCACACTACTCATTTTGGCTATCCCAGAGGAAATGATCTTCTAACTGCCTGTTGCTTTTGACCTATTCGTGTTGTAATTCAGTAAACCATACCTCTGTAATTAGAGGTAACAAAAGGTGAACACTTACGGCCCAAATAACCCAAATTCCAGTTTAACAGGTGGGCCAACGACGCTGTATAACCGAAGACCATTAATGAGTGATCACCTCTTATTTTCTGCTCAGCAGATTAGATATTTAACTACGCAGGATTGGGTGCCCATCGAGCTTGTCGATTTCGCAGACCTAATAGGACGCAGACTAGCCATGTACGGCCGCCAAAAGCAAAGGTTGCAACTTTAGCCTCATCTTTTCTCAAACTCTAGGTTGAAGGCTAACTCGTGGCCTTTTCAGGGGTTGTACGAAGTGATTTTAACCCAACTAAACTCCGCGTATGATGGTATGGGCAGGAGTAGGCGGTAGGCCGAAGATGAAAAGATACTGAAGAACTGTGTGTTAATAATGCTGTTCATTAATGTACTTTACAAAATCTGTGGATCGCCTACATAGGGTCTGTCGGTATTCTTATGTATCCAATCGCGAGTATTCGTCCTCATGGCCTGCAGAGTCATTTTGCTAGACCTAGGTGGGCCCAAAAAGCAACTTTGTATGTGAGGGGCAAGAAATTAACGCCGCATCATTTCCCGCACCTGAGCCGACTTCACTCAGTCTTGCCACCTCCCCATGCTAATAAGATAAAAGAACGTAGGTCATGGGTGACCTTTACTCACGGAAGTGCGTCCGGCACCTTCCTGAGCAAGCACTGCGTCTTCAGTCCTCCTGACCAAAGTGTAGGCTTCAATGGCTATAATTTGGTCTGTATGATAACACTTAGGTGGGTCTGGGAACCAGTGCATGCGTGTTTGATTAATCACTACATCTCATGCATATTTACAGTTTTCTTTGTCTTTTATTACTCAGCAGAACGCGGTCGGTACTGTGTACTTTTCCCTCATATTACTCGCAATCACGCGCAAGTCGCGCTGCCTCCGAAAACACTCGTGATACCCCTCAATATCAAAGTTCGAGCCATCGGGTTGGATTGGGACGCATGGTTGGCTAGATAAACGTTTGAACAAACTAGACACGTCAACCGAATCAGTCACCATTCATCTTTCTATCTGATCCTTTTATTGTCTGCTTGATCACTTTGCGGTCTGGTAAGCGTCGCTACCAGTTAGATACATAACGGCACTTACAGTTACTGATTTAACTGACTTTATGCTGTAAATTCACCATGCCACCCTCAATTAAAACAGGCCAGTGGCAGGTTCCTAAACGAAGCTGAGTCTGTTGGTCGTCAGCTCTGAAGTTCGAAGGGCCAGAGATGCGCTCAAAGCCAGCCCTCACTAAATTTACCCATGTTTTCAGTTGGCTATCTGAGTGCCGTCACCTGCGAGGATAGCTTCGAGTGGGCCGACTTTCCGGACGATTTGATCTTCAGACCGACGCAGCCGTGGTCACACCATATCAGTCTGCAAGGAGGAAGGGAGAAGTTGACATATTCTGCTATTCGCCGCGGAAGCGGTACAAGAGATGCATTCGGGTACAGCATAAGCACCATCGATTTTGATAAAACTTAGTTCAAGCCGTAGAAAAGCCCTCAGAAAAGCGTGGTCAGGACCATTCCCATTGAACATACTGGTATTATGCATCGCCTGTCCGGCTAGTTGTGCACCGGTTCAGCATGATTTTGCAGACAGGTAGTCGGGTTGATTTTGAGTGTATCTACCGTTTGCAAAACAGGTGACGGTATGCCTTCCAGGATATAAGCATTTGTATGGACTAGACGATTAAGTGCCGAAAAGATGATAAGACTTCTACTATCCACGCACCAATTTCAACATCACCACTTTGGGCCTGATATTCGAATCTCCTGCAATGAAAAGAAGACAACACTTGGAAATATTCTCGACATCCCCCAGTTTGCAAAGAAAATGCGATCGTCGTAAAAGCAATTGCATTCGCATGAGCATTCAGATTCGTACAGTAGCCCAGTTTTTGTGACTGCACAATGTTCGAACAGTTTTTTGATCTGGCAACGCGGGGGGGGGTTGGGAGGCAGTGTGGCCCTGAATGGAGCCGAAGCAGCTTCGTCCAGCGTGTCGCCCCTCTGGACGACGCGTTTGTGCTCTTGCGTTCGTGAACTGGGTCGTCGTACGGTCTGGTCTTAATAAGGGACCCGGTCTTCTTGTCTCTGTCTTGTCGCCGGGTTCAGGTGGGTGAGGGGTTGAAGAGGGCAGCAGATGCTGCGCAAGTCTGCTATCAAATTAAACTAAATTACATGCAAGCCACCGTCTTGTGCCCACCAAGCTGCGGAGCTCATGGTGGACATAGTCGTTTGCGATGGTCGAAATCTCAGGTACTGGTTTGTAGATTATTATTTGAATACAAACAGGAATGCGCCAGAATTATATGCTATTTAGTCTCAACTGACTTTCATGATCTTCGACTTGTGTTTAGAGTGAGTACACCAAAGCCAAGGGAGATAGAGAATGAACCCTTCTTGCTTTTAAGTCGCAGCCATTCATGAAAAACCCCAGTTCTGCGAAGCCTGGGATTTGAAGCCGGAATCCAAGGATATAACGTTTTAGGTCTAACAATACCAAGGAGTCACAGATTCATTCACCCGTCGATGGCGATCGGATAATTAAGTATGGTTCGAGGACGATAAACGACCGATTTACGCGACAGGTTCGTCCCCTTACGCTTTAGGGCTCAATGTGGAGCCATCGCGGTCAGTCACTCAGTGAGTAGTAATATACGCAGATGATGGATTACCGACAAAGACAATGGGGACTGGGTTAACTAGTTCGGGCTTATTTGACGTCGTCAGCTTTGTTCCATCCAACCACGAGTTCTTACTAGCCTCCGACGAACATATTCATTAACCTGACCTGCTGACGGCATCCCACCATAGTAAAGGTTTACGACCATAACCAAGATGAAATCAGGCCTGCATTTTAGTGGTTAAGCATTGAACTTGTAAACGTTCTATGACCAAGGAATCCGGATTTTATTCCCAGGTGCCGTAGAACTCAACCTGTGTATGGCTAGCGGCGGCTAATAAGGCAGAAATCGCAATTCCATTCTCCGAAATTTTTGTCGGTATTCCTTCCAGCATTATTACTGATGGCTATAGGACTGTTTCCAAGGGCTCTTTCTTATCTTTACTACTCATGCATTTCAATCAGTTGTTGCTCATCGTTATGTCACTATTTTAAGTGGCTCAGAAATACAGGTTTAAGAAAAAAGTGGCACATCGAGTTCCGTTGATGAACGCTCACTGATCGCTAACAGAACTCACTCGTTCCGCTTCTGCCTTGAGGCTCAGTCTTGAGCGCCGCCAGCAGCCGCATAGCGTCTCGTAGTAGAAGAAACAGATGCACATTATCGGTATAGTCAAAGGAGGCTGGAATGGCCATTTCTGGCTTATTAGACATCGTCAGCCAGTCATATCCAACCCCAGGTGGTGCACCACCAGAGGATCGAACACACGACCCGTTAAACAGAAGTTCGGGTGGTGCACCACCTGAGATTGGATATGACTGGCTGACGATGGCTAATAAGCCAGAAATGGCCCTTCCAGTCTCCCTTTTCTTTGCCGCCAATATTCATCTGTATCGAATTCCGTCTCGAAATTAGGTCAGATTGGCGAACGCCATCCTCATGTAGGTTGGTTCAAGTAAAGACGTTTCAGGTGGTGAAGGGTACAAACGGGATCGTTACAGTGTCCCCGTCGGCAAGGCTGCTTTCAGTGCCGATTGGGGACAAATACTTGGTCTGGCAATATAAACTGCACCTTACGTACACAAGAAGAAACCTTTGTTAACAGTAAAATCGGAATTGGAATCGAAGTGGAAGTGATAAGTTGCTCACAAATGGAAGCAAATATGCGCATCCCAGGTACCTGTTGAAAAGAAGGCGACAGTGCGATCATAAGCACGATAGTTCTCTTAGTCTGGGCATTTGGACTCGAGCAGGAGTTCATCATCAGAGATTGACCGCGCCTTCGTTTTCTTTGATAAGTAGATGCGTTCAGGAAGCAAAAGTTAATAAATATATTTACGCCATCAGCTGGTTTAATTACACCAATAAAGCATAAAACACGAACGTACAATTTGAAATACTGGCACCTAGGAGCTGTATACGGTTGGATAAAATGGAAACCAAGGCCATCAGTTAAATAATTCAGGCAAATCGATGACTGCCCATGAGGAAAAAGCACGTTTAAAGAGAAAAAAAGAAGATATCGGTAAGGCAGACTCACGTGATGACCATGATTAAAGATATTATTGAAGTTGACAACACTGAAAGCCTGAACCCTAATCCAAAACATACGTCAAAGACCTAAACCTAAACCTAACCTCTAATTCTACGCCCAACCCTAACCTTTACATCTAATGTCCAATTCTAACCTAAACGTTTAACCATATCCTTAACCCTAGCCCTAGGCCTAACCCCAATTTTAACAAATGAGGGAGGCGTGACGGAGACTAAACGAAAGGAAACGGGGTAACATTAAAACTATGCGAATAACATTTAGGCATTTCCTTGAAGCAATGTTTAGGTGTGGCCACATATCCGATCGTAAGGTTACGTTTTCGTGACCTTAATCTATGCGCAATTGCAGTTACCTCAACTTTCTAGATGATACTTCTTCCAAGAGCGTTTACATGCCTCAAAATCTCTGTAATTTTAGTTGAGCTATGGTACCGTTCGAGTAACCAGTCTACATAAAAGACAATTTTAAAAACGCTTTCCGTTGACAACGTTAAAAGGGAGAGGATCTTTAATAAGTATTTTCGTCACAGAAAAAAAGTAAATTAAGCCGGGATTCAATAAAGTTGGCTCCAAAGCGAGGCACATTGTACAATTTTGTTTCATAACCCATCTGCTTCTCCACCCTTCCTGTAATCAGCGTTTGCCCTCAACTGGTCGCCCTTGGTGTCCTTCGTGGGAATCACCTCAATGCCTTGAACAGAAGCGAAAAAGCCAACTGGAGCAACCTTGTGGCCCAGTTTCTTCAGTTGTTCAAGAACATCCTACATAAAGACAATTATTCAGTTTTCTGAGTTAATTGATTAGACGACGAAGAAAGGCTTCATTTGAAATAAAAAAAAGAACGAAAAAGGCTCTAGCTTAACTATATATGACTGCGTCTCTACATTGACTCATTTATATGCGCGAAGATGAGAGATTAAGATACATTAACGCTTTTATCATCTCCCAGAGCAGGGGAGGTGATTTCCTGGAACAAATTATATTTATAATAACTTTTCAGAAAAAAGGAAGGTTCCGAAACGTCAGTTAAACTATAATTTATTCCATGAGCTCGCCTCTTCTTCGTTTTTTCCAGATGATGAACGCGACAACTAAAATACCTAACCACCTACAGCAAGTTTATGCTGTCAACGACTATTCCAAGCACGGATGAGACTCGTCGAATATCTCCGGACCAAATGCAAAATAACCCGACAGCTCTATCCGCTGCTTCCGTAAAGGCCCCCGCCCCATTTTCAACCCCACGCCAAGCCCCACGTCAACCATGACGATGACCACCACTAACCCCGGTGATAACAATCCTGGTGCCCCGTTGCCACCACCGACGTCGTCAACCGCCACCTCAATTATCCCTGCAATAAACCTCATGATCCCAACGGAGACTATCACCTCCCGCTCCCACTCTCACCAACGCCACCCTCACGAAAACTGTGCCACAACCAGCAACGTGAACCCGAGCCCAACCTGTCTTCATTGCGATCGCACCTTCACATAATGTATCAGCCTGGTCCGTCACTTGCCAGAGAATAACGAATCAGTGCCAAACGCCTATCGTCCTCGTCTCATCTTTCCACACAGTCAACGTTCATTTATTTCCTGCATGAACCTAATCCATCATCTCCGTATCCATGATAACCACCGGTCACACCACATCACCATGCCTCTCCTCACTAGCAAATACACCACGCACAAACTCGTCCCACAGCACAAACCTCTGGTACGGACTCGACAACTCTTATATAGGTCAGTCATTGATTAGATTTAAACAGGCGAACTGCATTGAATTGCGCAATGTACAAATTTTTTGGAGGGCTCCGACTTTTAGCAATGCACCATAGTGATTTTCAAGAAGTAGAACTCTTCAAAATATTTCGTATTTTTAAACGATAATTTTCATTCAATTTCCTTAAGATAATTGCTTTGTTCTTAGGAAGAAGAATGCTCATAAACGTTAACTAAATCGAGGTCATTGCAGGTTGCGCAGTTATATTTGTTATTGGTTATCACTGGTCCTCAAACGGACCGAATCATCGTCGCTCTAGAAGACGATGGGGCCACCTCAGCTGGCGGGTTACTCGAAATCTGGGTAGCTTGTTAACTTCTATGGAGGATCGCGCCACTTCAGTCATGGAGAAAAATCTTCTTACCTGTCGGCCGACGAGCTGTGACAGGCCACTGGCACATGAGGGAAGAGCGAGCGAGGCTAACCCAGCCTATTTTTCGCTTCAAACCCGTCTTTAAGATTCTACAGCATACTGGTGGTGGTGGGTTGAAATGATGCCATCTGATGGCCTAATTTGTCCCTGCTCTGCACTGAGGACCCGCCTGCACTGACTCATTCACTTAGTCTGCATACCTCTGTTTTATGTGACGTCCGGGAAACCCCACTTTCGTTGAAGCCTGATTCCTGGGGATGTTCAGGGCTTGATCGTGTATAACTCACGTAGTCGTGTTAGTTGGCTTTGCTTGTCACTGAGTCTTCGTCCATCTACAGTCGTCTTGTATTTATTTTGCTATTCGAACAAATATTTGGATAAGTCCACTCCACGGGATCTCTGAGATGGCCATGAATCTTACCGCTTGCATTCGTCAAAATATAACCCGCCATAACTGGCGGTTTTATGCACTACTTTTTACAACCAGCAGATATTTGGCCGGAAAGGAAAAGTTGCTGCTCTGTGCTATGCTGCAGCATCATAGGACTGGGATCAGTTCCTAGCCTGGAGCGTTTACTTAGTTGGTAAAGTGAAGCACCTATCTATTGTACCTCAGGTACTGAAATTAAATGGGCAACCGTAAGTGCTACTTACCTTCGGGAAGTTTGCGTCAGGAAGTATATGGTTGGGTAGTAGTTGGTGGTGCACACGGGGGTCGTCAATTGCCTTCTTTATGTCCATGTTGAAATAAAGGGCGTCTAGAGCCGACTGAAGGGATATTTGTACAAAAAGTAAATCTCAGCATCCGAAACCAAGACAAGCTCAATTTCCTATTACAGATGGTTAGTTCATTTTCATTTATGAACTAAAATTTCGCCAGTTGGAGGTCATTATTTGTATTTCCTTGTTAATTGGTGGGCCAAATGCGTAGGTCACAAACGAGTGCTTTGATATTCACTTGGGCGCTCAAGGAGATTTTGTAAACACACTTAGACCAACTTTCAACGAACTGAGGAGAGCCTTTTTCGGCTGAATGACAACACGCGGAGTAGCTAGGTGCCCAGAGTATCGAAGTAGAAGAACGCAGAGTGACGCTCAAGACTTCATATATCATTAGGTTATTTTACCAAATGCAACTACGCAAGATAAAACTGTGAATGTGAGTTAGTACTGGAAAACATTCCTGATTTAAAAGTTAATTATGGAAAAATTAAAGTTACTTTTCGAACGATGAGGAATAATCTGGAATATATGAATGTAATGAAAACCGGTGGCAATGTGCTCTGGATTTAGAAACACTGTCACAACTACTATCGATGTATATATATAAACATTATCGGTCGACATCAGCCATACCTCAAAGTACTTTTCCAGTGTATGTTATGTTCTAGGCTTAGCAATATTTCCCATCACTTATATGAATTCGCCTACTTTAAGGTAGATATGTAGAGTTTCATTAACGTTGTATGAGATTCCGAGCATGTTTTAAGTATGTTTGGAAGGCTTTCAAGAATTAATTAAACTGCTTCACCACGAGTGGCCGAATGGCAGTGTTGTTGGCACCGTAAGCAACTGAAAAAATTGGTTAGTGTTGTTTAAATGACTATGATGACATTTCGAGCGCAGGTCACTATTGGTTTACCCGACATGTACATGGGGACAATATCATAAAAATATAAAAGGAAGTCTGTCAATATGAAAATTTGTAGGAAGGTCATAAACCCTAGGTAGAAATGTTACCTCCGCCACGTCAAATGTAAAGTTGGAAAAAACATCGCTCACTTTAATGCTCATATCTCTTTTCTGCAATAAAAATGTCGTACATACGTTCGCGATGGAGGTGAGAATCAAAGATCCACCGGAGGCGCCAATCACAAGGCGGACACTGCCATTTGTGGGGTGCGTAAAGATAACTGGTGACATGGAGGACAATGGTCGTTTACCAGGGCGGATAAATTCTCCTGAGCGGGTGCAAGGCCAAAGTAGTCGCTGGTGTTAGGACTGGAGAAGTCATCCATCTCATTGTTAAAGAGCACACCAGTCCTTCTTCCCACCATCTTAGATCCAAATCTAAAGACAGATGAAATATCAGTGAACAGTATGGACAGGGGCGTCATCCTCAAAGGGTCATATTTCTCCTACGAACGTAAGTACGTGAAAAGGCAAATTGCAGCCTGTGCTAAAAAATATCCACATGAAGGATATTAGTTCGCTTACCCTATGACCATCAAAGGTGGTCCAGTTTTGAATGGAAATATTTTACTACTTTGATACTGACTTGCAATTAATTTCGTTCGAGGACAAAAGAGTGTACCCTTTATACAATGGTTTAATGCCTGAGAAACACACCGTATATGAAGAGGTACACGCAAAGCGTGCCAATTTCGGAAGTGGATTTGAAAGAGTGGTCGGTTTTTGGTAAGGTGATTCATATAAGGTTTTTAGGGAAAGAGCCCGCGACCTCGACAGGGGTAACCACAATACTGGTAGTCGTATGCAAAGTCGCTAAAATGCGGTAGGATGAGAAGGCGCGCAGGATTAGGTTTTTGGAAAAATGAGAACACCTAACGAAGTAAACTGGGGCAGAGCACGGGTGAAGCTTGCCTACGATGACAGCATCAGTGAGTAATTATCGCGTTAACACCAAGAACCGGCGACGAAAATGCGGCCATTTAAGTCTTGAATGCGTGCGAGATAGTTCTCATGGCACCGGATAAAATGCGGGAGTTGTTAATGATGGTAACTAAATGGTGGCATGTTAACCACATTCTAAACATGCTGTACCTCTTGGACATTCATCACTCTTATTTGCAACTGCGTTTAATGATGGGTTCTAGAGAGAATTCGAAACGTTACGTGAAAAATATTCGTGCTTCAGTGATTGCATCTCCTTCTCTTCAACTGTAACGACACCTTCGCTGTTTGCATCTTTCAGTACCCAGGCAAAACGGAAAGCCTATTTCCGTCCTGAATTCAAGATAAAGGGGCACACACCAAATCCATGAGACTTAATATTTTTAATCGCAGTCGATATGACAGTGGGGTTCCAGTGATAAATGATTAGCTGACTTGGGTTTATACCTGGTTGGTGCAGACTGTGGTTGGGCTGTTACTAACCGATTATGCTGCATAAGTCAGAAGTTTCTAATTCGGTTTCCATTAATTTTTTTAGTATACCTTTATTAAGGTAACTGAATATAATTAAAAATGAAAAAGCCTAACTCTCATCATTGCATTTTTTGCCAAAGCGTAAGCCCTCAATACAATTGCGAAACCTGTAACGAATTAACTAAAAGGGATTTTACTTGGTGTTAATGGTAGACGTTACTGCGACAGCGTCTCCATTGTCAGCAAGGATGCTAATATGGGATGTTCCTTCCTGATTTCCGGTGGACCACACTGACCCATAATAGCTTAAGTCCTGTGTGTGTTCATCAGAAATCTTGGATTGAAGTTCGTCGGCGAATTTGAGTGTTTGAAGCCGTTTCAATAACTAAAACATACGAGAATCAGTGTTAATGGCCCAATATTTACATAAAATAACGGGGATTAACACCTGTTTTGTAATCTCTCAACCATAAGCAGCATACCATCATAAGACACACGGCTTAGTAAGCTCATAAGTCTACGCTCTATAGACTTTTTCAATCTTGAATCGGCCAAGACCAATGCCCTGTTCAGTGCTTTGGTGCCATGCCATCGACCTTTAACGTGACTAGAATAAGAAGTAGGGGGGGGTAAGGCATCGTGACGAATCGTCTAACAAACAATTACGACAACGGACTTTTAGCCATCACGCAGACCCTGGTGTTGCACTTTGTTGAAGAAAAAGTACGCGCTAGGACATGGACTTTGCCAACTTGTACCAGCTGATCTCAGATGCAGAGTTTTTTTGCTTTCGTATTAAAAGCACTGAAGTCCGCCGAGAGTGAGGATCTCATGTGTACAGTCACTTCGCATACCAACACGCAAGGTCAGCTGTACTAATGGACTGGTGGTTGATAGGGGTTTTATGGATGGTAACTAGTGGGAAAATGTAGAGGTAAAATAAGGAAAGTGGTAAATATAAAGAATAAGTGAAGACATTTTTTCCTGGAATACATTTGAATAAGGCAAAGGTGAAGAAATACGCATAGAAAGACTAAGTAAAATGTCCAATTAAACGTAGAGCTAAAGGGATTAAACGTTATTGGTAGACAAAGCAGTTCACGTAGTCTTTTTAATAAGCAATGACCGTACGCAGTTGAATAAGATGTCACGAAATCGCTTGGCGTCAATACATTCTGCGTGTTTCTTCACCTTTGTTTTATTCAAATATAAAGAAGTTTTTAGGTATGCTAGTTAAGCTAAGGAACCCTCGCGCAAGTTTAAAAACTGCGTCGTCGCAAACTGGTAACATAATAAAAGCTTCAATGTCTAGCAAATTGCTAGCAACCGCTAATCGACAAATATTGCGAAATTGTAAATAATCGACAATGGTTATTATTATAAGATATTCATAAGTTAACTATTTATTAACTTATTTACTTAATGAATTATGGAGTTAGCGAATGGCTAACCCACGGTTATTAAAACTTGAACCTTTACCCTAAAACTCGCCTTAAGCTTAAAATTAACCCTTGTCCTAAAACCAACTCCAAACCTTAAGCTAACCGTAACCCTAAAAGTAATCCCAAACCGAAAAAATAACCTTAAAGCAAAAACTAAGTCCAGCCCTAACGTTAACCATAAACAGATTCCTATAAATGACCCCAACTGTAATACGAAAGTTTTGTACATATGTTATCTCTAATTTGCCGAGTTCATCATAATTGGTTATTCGGTTAAAAGCAAAAATAAGTCATCAGGGGCTGCGAGAAACTTTCAACAATTATTCAATATTTGAGGAATTGTAGGTCAAAATTTAGAAAGTCTACCTTCTAAGCCATCTGTCGAACTAACTCATTAGTGAGGCGCGTATGCAAGCCCGCCAAATGGGTAGTGGTCTAGAGACATGACAAAATGACAATATGAGGGGCATGAATATGGGTTCCTCCCCAAAGCTCGATTCGTGGTATCATTTAAAGGAATACAGTCTTGCTACTTTCTTTTAAAAGTATGTTTAAAGACAAGGAAAATGACCCTAATTGTTGACCATAGAATATCACTTAATCGCTGCGTATAATCTGAAGTGCAGGCAAACCGTACTAAACTTTTAGAATGACTTGGCGACTGAAAAGACATCCAACCAGTCACTATATTTCGGAACCCCACTAGAACCCGCTGTCAAGCATAGGGGCAATTGCTTTTTAAATGTCATTTTTAGATGACCAGTCACTGTTATGGGCAGTAAAGCATCCCTGACTTCACTCACGATAGGCAGTGCACCGGGAAGTACTACTCATCTAAAATCTGATGTCGGTGGATTTTGGCAGTTATTGAAGGACAGCTTGAGCGCGCAAATGCTGGCCCACCCTGAAGAAAAATCAAGTTTAATCATCCAATTCCGCTTCTATTAGATCACCTTCGGTGAAGACACCTGTCTTCTTTTTGCTAGAATGTTACACCTAACTAAAGGCAAAGGAAAATGGTTTCACAATGAACTAAGAAGAGTTTCTTAGCATCGTGAAGTTTTATAGCCCGTACAGGGGTCAGAATAATCCATACATGCATCCCACAAGATACAGAATCGTAAGCAATTAATGCACTAATAGGTACTTAATACGTCTTTTAAGAGCCCCCTGCCGTTGAAAAATATTTTGCGAGGCCACGAAGGAAAACAAAAGTGCCTGCAGAATAAGTTTGCCGTTTCCACTGGATGCATGGGTTGATCAACTTTCATAAGCTTACTGGGTTTCTGGTGAATGACCATTGGGTCGAATGCTAAGAAAGTAAGCACGACAACTAAGTCCAATTGGGAGCATTCCTTAGCATGGAAACATTTCAATTTATTGGAAGTCTTCAAATATACAAGGCAGTAGCTGACCTTTGTAGCATTTTCAGAGAGAAAAGCTTCGTCAGACAAATGAGACCGCTTGCCGAATGCAAATTTAAATGTTTCAAGAAGCCGATGGTAATAAAGATATCCCCTTTGGCAGAGTTTGTCGTTCTCGCTCGAGTAATTGTATTCTAGAATGGATGCATACAATAAGATTTTAAATTCAATGAAGCCAAAGCATACGTTTGACCATGGTTTGGGTAAAAATAAATATAAGTTGTTTATTGGAACATTTTTCTTGTGGTATGCACTAGAATATGATGGTAAAAGCAAAAAGAAAAATTATTTCATTTGTTTTTGCACTGGCCTCCTCATCACCCATTATTTTTTGACTCCTGAATGGCTTGTTTTATCGAAATCTTTCCTGTCCTTTCGATACAACTGTGAATAAATTGCGTTTCCTTTAAACAACATTATTGTGCTTTGCTACTCAACGATTTACATCTAGTAAGTTATAATTATTTGTAACTTTTAGCAATAATTCGATCTTTTCATTTTAGCCATTGTCAGTTCTCGGAAGTATAACTAGTAACGACATGCTTATTTGCTGTCATATGTTTCATTTCCCTGTGTACGAAAATATACCGGTCTAGTAATAGGCGAACGAAAAGCGCATTGCATTGAGCCTTTTTAAAAGGTGCTTTCTAAAAGTTAACTCCATAAGGGTTACTTTGTAGACTTTTTTCGACATATTCCTCCATCCAAAGTTTTCAGGATTCGGTTAACCAAGTATACCAGTTGATTCAAATATGCGGTAAACTTCCTGATGAGAAGCGGACAAGGAGAATTTTAATGTAGTGGACAGTAATCAACGGTTTTTATGAGTAAAGGTGTAGTCATCTGCCGTGTTTTATTTTCTCCTACCAAGACTAGGGAATAGGAACTCCCTTATTCCAGGGGCTTTGCGGTGATTTCCAGGAAGATCGGGGTAAGTGTGAAGATTAGTGTTATTGTTCCTTTTAAGATTTGTGTTGTGGCTAGAGTTATGGTTAGGATTAAGTTAGTGTTAGCGCTAAACTTATATTCAAGTTAAGGGGTGGGAAGAGGTTTCATGTTGATTATGATTAAGGTCAAGATTATTACTAAGTAAAGGGTAACGTCTGGCTTAAGAATATGGGTAACAGATAGTGTTCAGGTATGTTTTAGGAAATGGGAGTATTTTCCTTCCTGGAATTTCACGCAAGGCAACCTGTATTAATGGGGGTGGTAGCAATTTCCGTCTCTTTCTTTCACTCTTCTCATAACTTATGCTACTCCAACTGGCATACAACTTTTTCGTGCTCATCCGTTGCGTTTGCAAAATTTTGAGTGTAAGCTCTCCAAATAACTATGAAATCAAGCGTTATGTTTGGCTCCCTTTTATGAACGGACTTTTGCCATTTTTCAGTTTTTTGTTTTAATTCACAGTCAAATTTGCCATTATTTTGATAGAGTGATGCTAAATAGAGACACCTTTTTGGATTTATCTTCCAGCTCCGTCGTGGCTCTTCAAATGTGAGTACTTTTAAAATTTTAAAGGCTTCCTGAATTGGGTATAGGTATATATCAATGTACACAAAGCGAGTGAGGGATGTCAACGTGATAAACAGATATTACTCTCTTAAACAAATTTACATACTTTTGAGAAGAGTGTGTAATTGATTCCTTAAAATAATTCAGCGTCCTCCCAATATTTAGACAAGTTAATTTATAACGGTGAACGACATGAACACACAAAAGAGCAGTTATCAAGAATTCAGTCAAAATTTTTATAATGAAAAAAACGAGAATTAAAATAATTCTTTGTTTTGCATAAGCAATATATCAAGGTTGTTTGTCAGAGCCCATATTACCACCCTATCCAGCCTTCGTGTAATACTGAGCAGAATTGATTTCCAAAAAGTGTGAACTGTTCGCCAAAATGCATTTTGAGTAATCAACAGCCTTACAGTGCGAGAAGCGTCTGAGACGTCGCTCACTATTATGATAGTAGAACCATGCAACAAAATTGAAATTGTTTTTATAGAAAGCGTTTGCTCGGATTAGGGTTTCTAGGGAAAAATGCAAGTTCTATGCTGTATAAATCGCCTATGTACACTGAAGAGATCGTAACATAGTCTGATTCGAAAATCGATACTAACTATTAGAGGCACAGAGGCTACCGACAAAGGCAAGGGAGACCGTACTGGTCCTTTCTGGTTTACCAGTCGTCATCCGCCAGCCATAAGCAACCGCCGACTATTGCAACACCTGAGGCTCGAAACAACGACCTGGTAGTTAAAAGTCCAATGCTCTAACCACTGCACACCCGGCTCGTTGTCCTGCCGGTTTCGATCGGGAATATTAGCATTGGTGGATTTGTGCAGATGGATCAGTTACGAGACTCACTGTCGAGCTCTACCGGCAGCCGCTTAGTAGCTAGTTTATCATAGGCAAAAAGCTATTACCAACAAAGATAAGGGAGACTGGAATGAACATTTGCATCTTTTTTAGCCGTCAGCAGCCAACCCTACCCATCCACGGATGTCCATTAATATTACGCAGCATCTCAAGTGTATAAATAGCTGAATAGCCCTATAAAAACAGAAACGACAAATGCGTAATGCGGTGATTTCTGCAGTGGGCAAGAGATGTCTACTCATGTATTCATGCGGAACTTATTTGTAACTAACTTGATAACATGTTCAGCACAAGTCCAACGAGAACTCCACTGGATGGCGGAGGCGCGGCATGCATCTCGAAGTCAGTCTTTGGATTCGCAAACGGACCACGTCTGATTTGCATTCGGATAGGCTTTCTCCATATTGGGTGGTAATTGAGTAGGTCGTTTAGGGTGATAATGGAACCCATTTCGGCCAGGTCATCTGCCATTGCTGTGAGGACTTTGAGGGAGGGTTGGCATACATCTTCCTCAGCGACTAGTCGCAAAAAGTCTGCTAGGTCTGATCTGATTATTCTGTCTCCTTCCTTCTTCCATCTCCCTGTGCTATTGTCAGATAAGACTAATCTGAATTAAGAGAAATGTATATAAGCGGATGAAGGGCTTTGGAGCTAAAAGAAAACGTCTCGATGAGCCAAATATGAACTAACATATTAGATGAGTTTCAGATTTATTTTACCGCACAGGCAGCTGGTAAGCCAACTCCCGGAAATCTGTTGGAATGTCTGGGGAAAGCCTTAGGTACTTTAGGTGAAGGGTTGCACTTCGTTTGCATTTCAAACGAATTTCAAGCGAACAAGTGTTTAAATTTCTAAATACTATGCCTTCAAACGTGTTTAGTGTTGGTACTTTATTTATTGGATTCGAGTATCTTTATGGGACAGCCTTAATGAAATTGACAAGTATGTTCGGAAATTTGGCAAAGAAACTTACGATCTTTCACTAAAATATACTCCATATACCGAATAAATTCAGTAACAAATTTTTTCGCTGTACGTTACATTTTTTCAAAAACAAAACTAAAAACCCTTATTTAAGTAAAATTATGGATTACCGAAGCTCCACGCTATAGATGTAACCCAAATCAATCAAATAAAGGATTTTTAATGATCAAAGAACTTAGCTTGCTCTCCACTGTTAATCCTCTTAGATACTTAAATGTTTTAAACTTAATTACTTCAGAGGAACATGTGCTGCACGCAGGGTGAGAAATGAGAAACCAGAGCTCCTATAAAACAAATGCTATAATAAATTTAACATCTCTGAGGGTAGAAGGCCAAAATTAGTCTCCGAACCATCAGCCAACCAGTGAGAAGATTCAGATGATTGCAGCCCATTATTCTACCGGCAAGTTAGTCAAGCGCAGTAGGTATTTGTTTTTAATTAATTATAATGAGCACACATGAGCGAAGTAAATGACCTGTTTCAGAAGAATAGGCGATCACTGGAATAGGGTGCTTATTGGCCTGACATGTCGGATTCTCTCTCGAAACTATCATCAAAGATAGTTACAACTGTCTCTGATGATGGTTTCGAGAGAGAATCTGAAAAGTCAGGCTAATAAACACCATTATCCATCCATCGCCTCTGCTTTTTCTCGGATACTTCCTGGAACTCGCCAGTTTGCTTCAATCAGTGACCTTTTTCATTTAGCGTGTAGTAACCTTCTGATCACTCTTTCACTCTTCCATCCGACGTATAGTATTTGAACATTTCGAAGTACTCAAAAATGATATTAAGCCGATTTTTCCTTTTAATTTTTTCATGCAATACAAACTGAACTAGGAAATAATTAATATACCATTAACTCATCTTGAAGGAGTTATTCAAAAAGCAGTGAGATTTATAAAAAGTGTCGCAAATGAACATGTTTCAACCTTTATATATCTTTAGATTGGAACTTCATATTAAATAGATGAATAACTTATAGAAAATGCATTAAATATGATTAAACCTATATAAGATATCTTTAGACATAGATAAATGTAAACCCATCCCAGCGGAGGTACGGTTTGCCAAAAGACATACCTGAGGGCATAGTTTCTCCTTAAGATAAGGTCTAATGAGCCTTATCTCTTTAGCAAGAGTTGGTGTAACTGTAGTTCCACTCTCGGCCATCTTGATAGCATTTGTGAAAAGCTTAGACCAAGGCAATCTTCCAAATCTCTTCCACGCGGAGTACATGCCAGGTATCTCGCTAGGCACGGCAATCGCGAGGGGTCCTTATAACGTTCAGAGGATAGAAGCAATTATGACGGTAAGCTTAATCAGGGTTTCATGAAAGAAGTTAAGATCCACTTTACATGATTTTCACGCAGCTTATCCACCTTTCTATCATCATCTTGCTATTGGTACTTGTGGGTCTAGCATGCGTTTCAGTCCTAGTTAGTCTGTGTCTGGTATCTCGCAGTCAGCTGTTGTAGTCCGCAGTTCATGCTACGATATGCAATTTTTCCTAATTTGAATCTCAAATCTTCACCCGTTTTGTTTACAGTGATGAGCAATCAGATCTGATAGCTTGCAAGTCAGCTCGATTGTAGCAAATCCAAGGGCTCCTCGAGGGCAGAGTGAGAAGTTAGTTTTCAGGGCGTGCACTTCATGCAGCATCAAATGCAATTAGTCTTGGGCAGCTTACTGCCCACCAAACAGTAGGGCGCGCGTTGAACGCTATATATTCACTACCCCTAGAAGCCGCTGGTATGCCAATAAGTAAAAAGAATCGCCTACTAAATTTTCTGATAGATTATTACTGCAGGTAAAAAAAAACCCAGGCATGTAATGAGTCGAACTGTGTTGAAGTGCATGCTATGACATTTAACTCCATCTGAGAAACCAATGGCATGTTCAATATCATGAAGAGTCACAGGATGGAGGACGAAACGCACTTCCACATCCCGCACATATAAAACTTATATAATAAAAACCACTAAGAATCAAACTTATTTTGAACTTTGAAATTATCTGGTATGCGTGAGCAGTGAAAAACGTCTTGTAAGGGGGAAGATGCTGTAATCAGAAAACAGACCTATTATATTATTTAACAAGGGATTTTGCAGATTCGAATACTTCACTGAATCCAACTATGAAAAGTCGATGAACTTGGTGGGGTTGGAACCCGCAACAGCAAGAGCAAGGTTTGATTACAGCCCGAGCTCTAGCCACCTGATCTATGAGGCCCATCGGGAGCTGTGAGTTTAATTAGAATTGGCTCATTCCATGCATTTTGGTAGGCTGGACGGGTAAATTGACACAAATCTCATTAGAATCATAGATTCCGATGAATCTTGTGGCTCAGATATTAAGTGTTGATTTACTCAAGCTTTGCCTTTGCTGTCGGGGCTATGAATCCCACCGAAGCCACCGAGTTCTTCACAGATGGATCGAAGGCATTAATTAATTATGTTAATCTCTCTAAATAACATAAGAAGCAGCTATCGTGTAATATTTACTGGAGTGCACGTAGGCCTCTTATCAAAAAAACAATCTGTGCAATTAAATTATGCCGTTTTAAATCAGACCACAACAGTTGTATATGCTCAAAAAATAAATGCTTCCCTAAAAAATAGCCAAAGTACCCAATGGAGATGAATCGGAAAGCAATACTTCTTTTGGCAGTTCGCAGCGATTAACCACGTTAGGTCTAGGTAGCTGCGAGTTACAGACGTCATTTTATTCATCAGACACGCTGACCGCCACGGGATAAGCAGGTCAAACGCAAGTTGCTCCACAGGAAAAGAAAGAAATTTGCCGTGGCGGTCTCTAAGAAATCAATGTGGTGACCAGACGGAGATGGTATGCCAAACACTTCAACGAAGGAAGAAGCCCGCTATCTAACATATAAAAAGTAGGTCAACAAGCTCAGCAATCCACCTCCCAACTGCTGAAAAATCGTATATTGACATATAAAAGTTCCATTGTACAATCTCTGGCAAGATAACTTGCGCATGAAGAGATCGAATTAAAAAAGCTGAGACCTGACCTGTCTCCAAAATATTTGTACAGTTCTAGGTAAACCCATTTACTCTCCGAAACTGTGTTAATTGGTGGAATGGCCACAGTAAACGGAATACGCTTTTGCTGAAATTTTAAAAAAGATCCTTTGAAAATAAAGTGTGTGCCTCTCTCCCAGTATCTCAATCAACACACCAAAAAGAAGTCGTGGAATCAGCGACGAAACGGGTAGACGGTACATCAACCAGGGTAAGCCTAGGCAAGTAGAAACACATGTAAGACGCAGTTTTTATAGAGTACTGCCCTTGAAACTTCAGCCAGCTCATACACTTCGCTTTGTGATTTCTACTTAACGGAAGTGTTCTGTCTTCTTTGATCGTCTTAGGAGACAATTATTTCATGACAATGGAAATCCTCTAGTCATTGAGTATTTAATTGATTCTAAAACGGAACTGCTTAAAGCAAACCTTATTTCTCTTTAAAATAGCGCTATGCTATGACCCTATATATTTTTTCTGCTAGACAAATTTATTGCCTTTTTGTTTTTAGTAGACAAAGTTTCTTTTTTTAATTTCCTGGCTGCTGATGGGACAAAGATCTTCGATTTAAATCCATCTTAATTCCAAGCTGATATGTTTAGCATATGCTAAACCTACCAGTTATCTTGTCAATGGCAGGTCTATTAACGAACATATCCTCTCTTGCTGCCGCCGGTGCAGTTTCTCTAGAGTCTAGCACGTATGATTGGCGCTCAGATCTGTAAAGATAGGGAAAAATACCAACTTAGACAGTTAATTCATTTTCACATAGCCATTGCAATGAAAAAATAAACTAATTACAGAGCACCAACGATCAGAGTATAAAAAACCTCCTGGGAATCGCATAAGTTTTCATTTTCCGGTTTTCGGTGCATTCGTTCAGTTTGGCACTTTCACAGCATTTACGGCACCCTCTTCCATTTATCAACTTGAGATGGGGCTTCCAAGGGAATCAAGAAGACCGAAGGTGGGATCTGGAGCAGTGGCTGACAAAGCTACTCATCCCGTCTACGCTGCCAAACGCCCATTGCATGCACATTCAGACAGAATTTCACACATACAACAAAGGATTAGTCATATCACAGCTGAGTGGGATCGTTATGAGTGCCAAAATTACAAAAAGAGCCATTTCATCCTGACTCTCCTTCCTGAGAATAGGAAAAAAGACATCCTGTCAATTCAAGGCCTCCCAATCACCACTTTTAGTGCACGAGGAAAGATTCGAACCTGTTAGATTGTGGTTAGTTTGGAAAATGCGTTGAGTAGGGTAAGTGAGCAGTCTATAGATTCTACCTTGCTCAATCTTCCCTCCTCAAGCAAATTTTCACTGTCCGGGTCGGTCGGTAATCTGATGCACCGATTGGTTGCAAACGGCTGATGGAATTGCAGGAGCCTGTATACGCGTGCAACGCACGACCTCACACAACACCTGAATTTCAGAGGCAGGGAGTGGGAGGCTCAGATTTCATATCCATAAGAGTGTCATTAAGGCCAAATTAAGAAGGAGCCATCGAGCCTGGCTGTTGGTCCACATGACGGCTACTCTACATCAGCACATACAGGGCCAATTGTGAGCTCGAAGTACTGCACAAGAAATGACACACTCTAGTAGTAAGCAAGAAGCTGTTCGCTCGCTTAAATAATGTCTTTATTCATCTGAGCTTTCGAACTCTTACTGGAGTTTACAGCCAGAGATAAAATTTGCAACACAACATACATTTTTTATAGTGGGGAGAGACCAAGCGGAAATCAGTAAGGCCAGTCCGTAGAAGACCGCACAGGGTGCCAGATCAATAAATCGGTTGACTAGTATAGCATCGGTGACCAATGCTTCAATCAATCCCCAGCCTGTCTTGCTTTTGGCGTGGGTGATTATCCTCCGTGGCTGTAAAATTAGACTTGTGACCCGTTTCGTAGGTGTGGGCAGCCACTTGTAATAACCCGTCACCACGTCTCACAGCCAGCCAGTGCTCGAGTATTGCGCGACCCAAGCATGTAACTGTTGCTTGTTTTTTTGCCGCTTTTATGTCTGACAAATGACTCGAGGAAGAGTTCGAAAGCGAATAATAAAGACATGATTCCGGTGAGCTAACAGCCTCCTTCTTCCTAACTAATGCATACACCTGAAATGCGAACATTCGCCTCAATTACACGGGTAGACTTAACGAAGTTATTGCGTTATTAACCATTACAATGTTCTGTTACAGTTTTTAACACAAACATTCCAGAAGAGAAAAACCTGGCCTTGAGCAGGTGCTTCGTCCATCGTATTCAGTAGATCTCCCGTCAACTAAGTACTTCCTTTTCTAGAATTTCAAATAATTATTGCGGAGGAATTTTTCCACAACATAACCGCGTTGAAGTGCACACTACAAATCGCTTTGTTTCAAACCTGAATGATACTTTACTGTTAGGGTAGATAAAATTGTATCTTACTGGATAAAGTGTGAACGTTAATAGATTGCTTTTCCACAAAAACGTTGGTTTGAGTCTACGGTGTAAACCGAAATTTTGGTGCACCATCCTAATAATATAAAGCGGTCCTTCTTGATCCTGCCATCCTCGGAGGCCTGTCGTGTAACAGCTGAGCACAGTCCAATATTTAAAAAGACACAACGTTTTCGTTTCTTATTTATGTACTCCGGTCACCCTCATCTGGAATGCGACAGACTCCCATCTAAGAAATATATGACGACACTTCGAACCCTTATATAAAAAAATATCCAGACAAAGATCTTATACACTATACTTATGGTGAAAATAGAGAGAAAGCCATTCAAGCGAAGCCATAGGAAGCAATGGGCTCGCTTAAAGACTGATAATTCAACACGTATAAAAAGGGCTAACTGATTAATTTGGAAATTGCCTGTTGAATCAGCTCAACTCACGCATTGTAGTAGACCAAAATAAAGCCTCCACCAATTCCCATACTATGCATGTTGACCAAGCCATTACAGAGGAGGGTTGTTATGGCGGCGTCGACTGCAGTCCCTCCGCGAATAAGGATGTCTCTAAAACCACACATAAACTTAAACAATGCCTTATCACAAAGTACAAAAAGAACAAGAAAACACGTTATTAAACAATGACAAATTCAACCTTAGGTTTTATTTGTATTAGACGAAAACGGTTTAGCTGCATACATTTCTACACATAACTCAAAGTTATTCATTCCTTTTTCAAGTATTGCCTTGCACAGATCATCTGGACTATGACTATCAAACAACGGTTATCTCATACGGTACTAAGTACAATGAAACTAATTAATCACTGGCAATGCTATTTGACCACTTTGATCTCGTTATAATGGAAAGAGGATTAACTAACAAGGTCCGGAGAGAGAAATTTACATTTCTCGATTCATTTCCATGATAATTCATATTCTACGCCCCAGGCCTCCACATGGCGTTATATTCGATCAAACTGAAATGACTTGCCGCTGGAACAGTGCTTGCAGGGGCCAAGCAAACGGTCTTAGAATGAGGAGATATCAGTGATTAAGAAAATGATTATGAAAAAGGATTCAATACAAGCTATTTCATTCAACACCATCTATACTGAAATTTCCGCATTATCGCTGCTCCTACCGCAAGGGATCTAGTCCTGAGTTTCAGGCCAAAACAGAAATTTCATATTTGTGCTACAATTTTCACTCAGACAGATAGGAGTGACCTGTGCGTCATTTTTATTCATCTAGTTATATTACTTATATATTAAGTAGCTCTGGACATAATATCAAGTTAATTAGAAAAAAATGACCTACACTCCTTGTTCAGCACATCCAGGGGCATCACTGGAGACAGCCAAATGTTTGTATTTTTGCAAAACGGAGGAAGAATTGAATGGCTGCCTGCACACTGGAACATTGAAACCAGTGGACAAGTGGTAGACGTTAGCAGATACAAAACGGTTACGTTTCCCGAGTTAAGTTGACCTAATAGTCTAATATAAAGTAGAAGTACTATGGGTAAAAGTAGGCGGTCGGAAATGTCCGTTCGTTATCCAATGTTTATAAATCATCCACAAATTCTCCGCGACCAGCACGCTCGCAATTTTTAGTCGACTTGACTACGCATTGTGCACTTCTAAGTAGGATTACCTATCGATTAAGCTTCGGAACGAACTCCTGTCCGATGCAATCGGAAACATTCAGAGTCACATGCACGTGGTATTCAACCATCTATCGTCATCACATAAGGGAAACACACAGGTTTGTTTGCTCATTCAAGCTCTGACCGTAGTACTCTCCACAACGGTTGCAGTGAAATGTAGTCAGTACTCCAGATGCGTTAAGTAAGTCTTTGTTGGCACTGACCCTTCTCAACTTCCGAACGATGTACGTTCCGAACGGCCATTCTTAGCTTTAAATGTTTGTAGGCCGTTTTTCAATGTAATATTTCATTGCACTATACTGTAGTCTAATTAATATCCTTAAATAAACATGTTAATAACTCAATACACACGGTTCCATATCCTAAAATTTACTAGTAATGCAGTAATGCACGCATTCTCTTCATTTATATCTGTGAGAGTTCGTAAGTAGATTTGTAGTTGCATAACCTCTTGACTAATTGTCTCTATAAGCTACACGCATGAGCTCTAAAGACTCATCTGGGTGACAGAACGGAGTGATCATTTGAATACCTCAGCCAAGATACATAGGTTATCGTCACTTCCAAGTGGTTTTTATAATTTGCTGAACCTACCGGTAGGAGGCTCATTACAAAGTTGCGAGGGAGCGGTGTATGACGTTGGTGGTTTTGCTTACATAATCTCTGTCGGAGTGAAGTTTATGAGCTAGCGTAAGAGTAGCAATTTTCCAAGTTAATGATTTATTGTGAAGTAAGTAGATATGTTTTCGAAAGCGGAAGACTTGAATTGTGTCTTTTGCTAAAAATAGCTTAAATAGTTACCCCACCTGGCTTTACAAAGAGAGTTGGTCTACATAAACATATTTATTATCAGGATTCACCTTCTTCTTTGAAGCAGTTTGTGCAAACATGATTTTGCACACCTGGATAAATTTGAGGCAGTAATTACTGATGTTAGGGAAGATAACTGTTCGCTATCGCAGTAAACAGGTTGATAAATACTCCGGCAGTAACCCGAGTTCAGGACCTCCTACTTGTTGTATACTTTGTGTCTTAAACGGGAGGCATCGGTCATGCACTCCAACGGATCTACAGAGAATGACCCACTCAAAGCTCCTTTTGGATTTAACTGCAAGAAACTTAATGTGGTTAATACTTACAATTTTTTGCTATCTCGTCACCAGGATTTAGAGGAAGCGCAAATATTATTAAAAACTGAAGCAGGTTCATGGCTCTGTAAAAAAAGAAATATAATACGAGAGTGACAGACCAGGAAGGAAATAAAATATCGTCAGAACTTGTGCAATCCATGATGAAATAGTGCAAAATCAACCTATCATACCAGCCGGATGCTGGCATAATAAAGCTATTGACGTTTCTGCATTTAATATGGAAATGAAAAATAATCTTTGGCCAAATATTAGCTGCTTAGTTTTACTATGCAGAATTTATGTTTAAGTCTTAGTGTGGAATATTTTTCGAGTGTATTTACTTGAATTGTCGGAATATTTAGTTCATTAAAACTTTCTGCGGGTGGAAACATGGAAAAAATAACGACTAAAAGGTTAATAAAAACCAGAAGTAGTTGATATTTTCCTTATTCGCTAATTAGTTATGTGCTGGCTAAAATTAAGTAAGTTAATGCAGTTTGCCCTTGGTTATGCTCAAAAATACGATGACGTACATTGTGACGATAATGACAACTTTTAACCGCATTTTCCTCAACGAGTACAGAAGAGCATTCAAAGCCCACCGAGAGTCCAAAATCGCTGCTGTTAAAAGACGACTTCCTAGCTTTTATGTGTGCAAAGTGCTGCCGTCACGAGTGCACTTACTTTATAGGTTTTTGGCAAATGTGCACATTGTAGCGACTCATGTTTGCCAACACCGACCTCATTCCCACAGGAAGACGGTTCGATACAAGGAACAATAAACTTCGTCCAATGGTTGAGTTCCACAGTCCTTAAGAATAAACATATGCTTTTGGTCAAGTCGATCCACCTAAAGGAAGACATAGTAGCGAAATATTTCTCGAACTAAATCGTTCAACAGTTATAATCTAGTCCCTGGAAAGAACTCAGAATGCATAGAATATTTTTATTCGCTAAGAATGTTGATGAGGGGATGAAATTGAAAAGCCAGCAAGTTGTCTCTGAAGGGAACTTCTAGAACCTGACAATCCATATGCAACCATGAGCAGCAAGAAGACGTTCGCGGGGAAAGATCAAAACCCCTGTCAAAGACCATGCCAATTTTGTTTTTTTCTTACTTGAACAGAAAGAATCAAACCCGTAAATTGCGTGGCAGTATTATTTAAGTGGCGAGGAGGATGTGCTAGGAATTCTATCCGCCCAAGATACATGGAACTAATATGCACGACGTCCAGGTGTATTGTGGCTAACAAGAAGGAAAACAAAAGCAAGAAGGAAAACATTATGAAATAGTGGTGGAACTAGGAAAGGTCACCGGTAAGCCAGGGAATTTTGTAAATTCTTTGACAAGATAACAGCATTTGTATTATTCGTAGGGGGCAACCAGTCGCGCTGTAGCACGCAATAAGCTGATAACTCTTCTAAATTCCATGCGTCTTCCGAACTTACCGATCTACTTACTACTGGGGGTAGGTAGCTTCTAGCAGTTGATGGAAACCACCACTGCCAAGTATGCACTGGGGAGTTGCGCATCAAGTAATTCCTAGCAAGGGTGACATACAACCCATCAGTATTACCCCCATTCTCTCTCTTTTCTCGCACCGGCCCTGTTCCAGTGACAAGCTACGGTAAATACTACATAATGGGCTTAGACGCAGCGGCTGCCATGGTTAAGTTCACAGCTAGGCATCAAAAACACTTGCGGATCCCTCGTTTCACATGACTAAGAGTTAATTGAAAAGAGTTACCGGGATGGACAAATGTAAAAGAATTCGGTGTGGATTGATCCCAAAATCAAGGGGTAACCGATTTATCCTGTTACTTGGGCATTAATTTGATTTATTGCAATGAGGATAGGAAGCACTTTATCAAGGCTAGGAGCCTCTCACAGCGCTGAACTTAACATAATCTTCTTATCACGCAATGGAAGAGCAATGTTGTCCTAGTCAGAGCGTCGGGATTCTAATCTCACCTTTCTGGTATTACTTTAGGGATGACAATTATTGGCGTCAAAATAAATGTATCCATTACTTTGCACCATATGCTCGTGGCAAGTCCACGTCAGGCCTCCTTAAAATGAGACTTAAATGCAACGAGGGACTTTAGACACGGCCTCCGCCTGAAGCGTAGTGCATAACAATGTGGTCGCTATTAAAAGCTGACACAAAAATTCGACCCATCAAAAGCATACCAGGCACGCGCAGGCTCCTCGTTTTTCTTTAACGCAACAGCGTAGTCCGTTTAGGCAGCCCACAAAGGAGATGTGAGTTTCTTTCACTGTAATTATCGGTGACCATTGTTTTCAGTTCTGCTTATCGTCTGTATGCGAAGGTATCAGGAAGTAAACTGTTGTTGGTAATGTTGGTTTTGCATGGGAAATAATCATTGTGAATGGCTGGCTGTTGGAAAGGAGTAGGCTTATGGCAAATGGAATAAACTCCTTGATGTATTAAATTCCTTTGGTCAGTGTTGCTTATCTTTTCAGTTTGGGCTGGCCCAGATAATGTTTCATAAAGTAGTATCTTCGTTACCACCGTTGCCGCTCAGGTGACCATGCCTCTGCGCAGGGTTTCCCTAACAGTGGTCTGGTACACACGGCGGAGATCTTGCCGGGCTGTTTAGCTTTATCATTCATAGTTCACAGTTTCACCAGCTGGCTGACATCCTCGAATAATCGACTGGCGTACGCGAGAGGTAAGAATTTGCGAGATCGGCACTGGAGGATCTATCTTCATGGCAATTTGGCGCATTACTAAATATAATAAATCTGATGCGCTGAAATAAATCATGACGCACTGAGTCGTGGCTTGAACTGATGCCGATTGACGTGATAATTAGATCTTCCTGGGTACGTATAGTGAATCAAACAACCGACTGATAGTCAGATTTCAACAGGTCTTCCTTAATGTGGCCTTCATGACACTTTAATTTAAATTAGATCGGATGTCTTGCGCTTGTATTTTGAACCAGGTTATGTGTGTGGCACACATAGACGGAATGGAAAGCTTTGTCAGCCGATTCGTCCGAGCCCAGATCCAATCGTTTCGACATTGAATTAGCATTGGAGCAAGTTCAATGAGGGAAGAAAGAGCACAGTAGATTCCGCGGATGTCTGCGTCATCATACAGGGTAGCCGCTAATTATAATTAAAAATTATAAATAAATGGAATGAAATATTGTTGCGAACAATTAAAACAAAGGTTCAAAATGTTGGCTTTTATTTGTAATAAAGTTGCGACATCGTTCAATGGTTCAATCAGTTTCTTTTTGCATATCCTTTACTTACTAGATTCCAATGCTTTATGATGATCTGTTTCAGATCATTGAGAGCCTTTGGGTTATCGTTGAGTACCTGTTTTTTGACCATTCTTTAGAGAGAGAGGCCTGGATGCCTGCGGTTTGGGATCTTTGCAGGCCATTCCACGGCAGCACAATAGCCTATTCATTTACCTGGAAAAGTTTGCATCAAGTCACTTTCGAACAGTGTGAACATAATGAACAGTGTTGTCTGCACAATGAGACACTTTTGGCCACAACTTTTCATTTAACCTTTTAAATATTATTCGGCCGTTACTGTATTATCAAGGGAAAATGGGCCAATTAGCCCTGTAATGCGAATGCCACCCCAACCAATTACAGCAGACAACATAGGCTCCTATTTTATTATCTAATGGGGATTTAAATCTGACTAATAAACGCAGTTATTTCGATTTATCCGTCCATGAGGACACGGTCATGTGCATCGAAAGGGATATGAACAAGGTTTGCCTTTTGAAAACTTGTTGTAAATTTATATTATACAAAGTTCTTACAGTTATTTGTAACTTTTCATAATAATTGAGGTTGGATTACCTTTGGGCAATCCTGTATAATAATTCACGCATGAAACCCCAATACTGTGCTCACTCTGTTGGACCCTCGGCGGATGTCATTGCATGCGATGGTTCAAATATCGTATATCCGAACAATAAACGCCCAAAGTTTCATTTTACTTAAGTATATTTAGCGGGAATGAGACAAATCGATATGCATTGAATTCACGCATTTTAAACTTTTAAGTTTTTGTAAGTTTATATATATATATATATAACAATGGTATTTTGGCGCTCACTGATCGGTTACAGGACTCACTCGTCCCGTTGTGCCTTGGGGCTAACTTTCAAGCCCCGCCAGTAGCCGTAAGGCAGCTAAGGAAATAGGCAGAATAACATATATATATATATACCTTGGCTCACCCATGGACCTGATGACGAGCACGTTGTCTCGATGTGTTTAAAACCCCCTCAGGGGGAAATTTGTCACTACTATCGACGTCTACGCCCCCAACAGTGTTAAGCTGCGGCGATGAGGAAGCAGTTCCAACAAGCTCTGCACGTCACGATGCATCCACTCTTCGCCAATACAAACGCAAGGAGAACTTCAGATCTTCAACACTCACATCGTTTTCTCTGGTCTCTGTATTGTTGGTGGTCTATTTTCAGTTCTACTCGACCATTCACATCTGCATTTTGCACTAAAACCTCTTTGAGAGTCAGTATTGATTACGAAGTGCCCGCAGACCCATTTTGATGTGTTTTACTATATGTCTGCCTTTTGCATTCAGGTCACATTTTTCTATCTGTCAATTTTTTTCAGCCTATCCCCTGAAGATTTCGACACACACGTAGTTTCTCCCCAGGAGATGCTTGCTTTATATTGAACTGTAAATCTGATATTACATGAGAATAGGATTCCCTAGTACTGCAGGTGACCTTGTAATAAATGCCTTGGTTGTTAGGGTTAGGGGAAGTCAAGATTAATGTTAGAGTTAAGGTTAGGGTTGGCATTAAGTTTAGTTTTAGTGTGATTATTAAGCTAGAAGAATAGGTACTGTCAATGTTTAGTTAACCTTTAGCCACCTGCATTGCATGGCTTTGCGGTAAATATTTTCGCATACTCTTTTATCTCTCTCGCCGTAGCACGGCTTATGTTTCTGATCCATTGTATGCGGTTTGACCAGCTTATCACATTGAGTCCGTACGATTAGGGTGTCACTTACCAGGTTATGTGAAGTCATTTTGCGAGAGTTTCACCGATATGCTCCCCGAAATTTTGCGAAAACCGTCAGCGAATGAGAATAATCCATTAAACCAATACAAGTGAAACTGAATGTGCTAGGAAGCAGTCGAGAATTAGCATATACAATGTCAGCAATTGGCAACTAAAATTTCGGCTATCAAACAATTAGCTCATCAAAGCGCAATCATCCTCGATAAAGGGATGAGCCGCTAATGGCCATAGGTATGTGGTAGCAGAGTGACTGCATTCTATAAATCCTGCCATGCCTTTTGTATGAATTACCTTTATCTGATGCTGTCCCTGATGATGGGTTCGAGGGTAAATCCGAAGAATCGGGTGAATAAAGTCCCTGTTCCAGCTATCCCGTCTAATTCTTCCCAATCCATTGTACGTTGTTCGTCGACCTCGTAAGGATATTGGGCAATGTGAATTGAAATATACTCTAAAAAGTAATGATAAACCTCGAATGTCGCGTACTATTCAATTGATGGTTAGGCAGCTTTATGGTGGCATAATGGGAACTGTCACAGAAAATGGATCAACATCGGAGATCTTCAGGTGTAATATTTAATAAACTAGGGTTGTGTCCTCATGTCCAATCTCTGCAGCCTCACGTTATCCTCAATATTGACGAGCGCTTGCGGAGAGGATCCCTCAGGTATTGACATCAACTGTCCAACGGAAGTGAAGTTATTCAACGAGTGCCATAGGAACGCCATCAGAAAACGTTCTGTGGTCGGAATACTTGAACTTTACTTTGCATTGGATACCACAGCTGAAACGGATGCGCAACAAATTCTAGTTATTTCGTCCCCGATTCGCCTATCTCGGATTTATCAGAAGTACGTGGAACATGGCTGCTCTACACTAACTGATATGAGCAGTCAAATAAACCGGACCCACGGTAACTGCTAGTAGTAATCACTTTGAAGTGGATTAAAATTGCTCTTATTTGCAAAACGCCATTCAAAGGACCATCAAAATTGCCTCTGAAGTTACTCCCGTTTACCAAAGCCAGCCAAAACCCTGGCTCACTATAATGCTTATTTAAAAATCACCGTGGCACCCCCTTACCAGCGCAAAACTCTAAATGCACATGACAGTAGTTTTCCCAATCTTGATTTAGTGCACGAGCCTCTGTGTCATCAAGTATGGAAAAACGCCAAGGTAGCACCATTTATACTCAAGCTTTTTCGCAGAATGATGAAAGAAAAGTTATAGAAAACCATCACAGACATCTCGGTTCTAGAGTCGATTAGCCTAATGAGCGTGTTTTGTCTTTTTGAAACACATTCAATTTCAATTCAGTGGCTGCATTGTGAAGAAGACTAAGTAGCATCTAGGAATCTGCCGCAGAACGAATGAAAAACCATTGCCAAGGTCTCCGATGAACACACTTTACGTCCACTTCCCCTGACTTCACTGTATCCCCACATTCAGTCACCGCAGGAGCCTATTTGGTGTTATGGATGCGCAGGACGTACACATATCAGCTACCATGCATGTTTACACCGACAATACAAACCACATCACATGACCCGCCAGGACAAAAACGCATTAACCAAACAGTACCTTTCACTCGCACCTCAGTCCAATTTCAGAGTTCATGCAATCAGCGGTGACAGGCCAACTAACGAATATGTGCAAGTGTGTTTTAGGAGGATGTTGAAGTAAGCTTCCTTATAACAACTCAGGATAGACCTCAGCAGCATAAATATCACCCGCTAAAAGTCCTGTTTTGGAGGGCTGTTGGCTGACCGGGAAACTCGGTGGTTCTTTGGGACGAAAGACAGATAGTGACAAGTTAAAATGACGTTCGTGGTACCTTTCACTTCCGAGAGGTCAGAACCCATGTTTGGCACGCGCTAGAAGGCCACAGAGTATCGCGTCACATCGAACCTCGTTAATCGGTTGGATGAGAACAGATCACGGGCGTGTCCGAAAAAGCGGAGAGAATGAAGTCGATCAAAGTCGTATCCACTGTCTACTTTACTCACAAAAAACAGCCATAGGCGTTAATCGTCGTAGCATGAAACGTTACCCTGGTCTTGCCCAGGATTGAGATCAATCTTATAAGGGCTCCACCTTAATGGAAAGTGTATAGCATTCTCACTCATGTGCAATACAAGGACCTGTCATTCGGCGCTTGCCCCTACGTTAGGCAGTCAGCCTGATTTTCTGAAAGAGAACTTGGTTTCAGGGTACCATACATAAACTCCATCAGTCATTGAAGACTCAGAATATGAGCAGTATTTGAGTAAACATAGAGATAAAATAACTTACAAATGACCAAACATATGAGCAATAGTCTGAAATGGGGTGCAAGAGAAGTTCATGTCGGTCAACAAACTATTTAATCTGATTAAAGCGTTTTGGTAGAGCTTTTGTTGCGTTCATCTTGCTGTAAACATTGATTTCTGCATCCAGCTGGCTAAGATCCTCCTGCAGTCGTTCGTTTGTGGCGGAAATATCATTGAGAATGTGAGATCTTCTGATGGGTACTTCCGTGGCTTTCCTAGCAGGTCCTCTTTGGTTCTGAACCGCAGGTGCTGAAAATAGCATAATTAACACCCAATTAAGTTATTCAGTCTCCTAAATGGAGAACAGTCCAGAGAAGGTGAGAGCTTAAATGGGTTTGAACGATTATTTTAATAGCTGGCATGTCGTTCAATAAACTTCAACCCGTTAATCCAATTAACCGTGTCTTTATTCTTATATTCATTTTTCCTTCAAAAGCTTGTCAAACCTAAATAAAAAAACAACATTAAAAAGTAAAATTCTGTATGATGGCTAGCCCGTCGTACTCTGTATTGGTCAATTTAAACAGAGTGAGTTTGTGGTTTGGGTGAGAAATACAATATTTTCGTCTAAGTAGCAGGTTTGATGCAGTGTTTAATGCTTTTTTTCCGAGACATTGAACTGCCTTGTTGTTGAGGCTGATTTCGAGGACAGTCCAAGAAGAAGGAGACGTGATTTTTGAAACAAACATTCGATTGGTTTGAACAGTCGGATATCGTATCCTGGGCCTTATGTGTCCTTGTATTTACACCAGTCAGTCTGAAAGTATGCCCGGTTCGCGCATAGACAAACATAAGCTGGCTGTGCAACATGTTGACAAATTATCACAAGTGGCTGCCCATACTTGCAAAACGGGTTCCAAGTTTAACTTCTCAGTCACCAAAGTAATCGTCCACGTCGGACGCAAGAGGTCTGGCGGATGACATTCTTGTTCCAGCGATACCATCTCCCCCTTTTTAGTTGATTATTGGAACTCGAAGTTTCACTTCCTTCAGAATTTTAAAAGTCTATAAAACTTGAGATTGGAGGACGAGATTGCATTGTTTTACTGGATTTAATGTTTTTCAGATAAATGACATGCCTGACATCAGCGAGCTTTTTGCCAGTTGGTTATAGATAGCTTTTTTGTAAATTAACCAGCTATTTTTTATACAGATGGTCAGTTCGAATTCTTCCCGACGACAGATAAAGGGTTTCAGAATTCGTAAAGGTCCTGTTTGGAGTGAAAAATCATTGGCGAATGATAGGTCATAGATTCTGGTCTATGAAACTTTCATTGAGACCTTCGTAGGTTGTGTCTTGGGCAGTTTCTTGCTGTCCTGTTAGATTTTGTCGAGCCTAGATCACTCACCATGAAAATTTTTTATCAGTGTTGCGGGAAAAAAAGAGACGTAGGGAAGGTGAAACAAGAAAGTAACCCTGTTTCAACTGTGAGGCTATCCTGGATTGATTTACAGTCCTTTGTGGTGGTCCTCATATTGTCCCGAAGTTTTCTTACCCTTAACGTGAATCTTTTTGAGCATCGTAATGTAATCGCAATTTTCCGTTCTCCATTCCTGCTTAAATATTTGCAGTTATGTGATATGAAATAAGATCCCACGGAGGTTTTTCGAGCTTTCCTAAGACTTTCCTACCAGTTGATATACGACTTCGATTATGTCAGTGGTTTCACTATGTTTTCAAAATTGGTCCATCTTCAAAAGACGTTGTATTTAAAGGCGTAAAGTTTTGTGATTATAAAGAATGTCACAAAGCTTGTTCACCAGTTTTGAAAAGTATTGTAGCAGTTTCGTTTTCATTAATAAAAAGCTGTGGTGGTGACACCAGTGAACTCCTGTGGTGTTAATAAAAATTTAAGCAGTTACGACTGGTAAAAATGCAAATAAACTACCTCCATACCCTAAGGGACATCAACCCTTCAGGCCTTTGTCCAGACACAAGGTATCTTATCTTGTTGCGTTAAAAACCTCTTGGTTAGCTAAAATCCACCCTACCATATATAAAAGGAATTGGAAAAAGAGTCTTACCGGCACCACGTTGGTTGGTTTAGTGAGTTTATTGTACGATAATTGTTTAGCTCCTGGAAGAAATCAAAATACACCAAAACGGGCAAAATGTTTTTTAAGAAAGAAGGCCACCACGGGAATTCTGGAGAAATCTCTATGTCTCAGACGCGGTGAAAATGTTTTTACAAGTACATGAACTTAGTCCCATAACAGAGACTTTATAACTGGTCAACCACTGTCCAATGGGCACCAAAATCCATTGTCCAACGTTAACCATTTCTGAAGTTCCTGTCTATCATTAAAAACTTTCTGAATGTTCTGAAAAGCTCTCTACCACAATTATTCCAGTTATTACTTTGGAGAATTCCATTATGAGACTGCGCGAATTCCTCATGGAGGACCTGTTATTTATTATAGTTTTATCTTAATCTAACTCGGAGTTAAAATGCCATCTGCAGATTTTTGCCTTGAACAACGTATCCTGATACTTGGAGATTATTCTAAGCTCATGCAAATCACCCTCCTAACCTGAACGAAATATATCACGTCTGATTTGCCACCAGAAATCCCATGAAGCGCATTTACTTAGCGAAGATGCAGTTGTGGTCACCAAGTTATTTTTTATCCGCTTCGGTTTGTGTGAAACTTGAGCGGTACGACCGAGGAAACTGACTGCCTTTTCCAAAATGTCCATCCTTATAGATTCATCTGTCAGTTCACGCATCGCGGCTCTGAATTCGAGGCTCATTGGTTTGTCGATGTTTTCGCACGGACTTATGCACCGTGGTCGAAACTCTGGGATAAAGAACACTGCGTTGGAATAAGGTTTTCTAAAGCGCATGTTTGCTTTGATAACAAGTCTTGGATGTGACTTCTAAAACGGTCAGCTCAGTTTTGAAATGTTTAATGAGGGTTTTCTTGCAACGAGTATAACCGGATGCATTGCTTAGGCAGCTGACCTTTGTTCACTGTACCCCTGGAGCCGACGATGCATCCTAGAGCAAAGAACTTCCGATTGCATTCTTGCCTCTTATAGCATGCGCCCCATGAACGTATGGACAATCGATCAGAATAGGTTGAGGACTTTTATATCCATCCCGAGCTCAAACAGCATCGGCATTATAACGGATATCAGCTTATGCAGGAAATGTCGTGGAGGAAATCAAAACATTATACCAAGTTATAGCATTAATTCATCACTGCAGCCCAGGAAGTCTTCAGGAATGGAATTTGGTGGAGCATATAAATTATAGTTTTTGAGGAGAAATGACAAGGTTTATGAGGTTGACTGCACAAATATGTAAAATAGATACTGCGGTCAGACGCGAAAAGTGGATGTGCATACCTATAACACAGCACGGGTGTTTTTAAGTTTGATTTAAAGATGCAATGCATAAGTTAATTCACTGGCTAGCAAATAAGCGAAAATGCAATCTTTCATAAAGAAAGGACTTCCTGTTAAAATTCTTACACACACTTAAACCGCCTATGCTTGACCAACAAGTACTTTTATAAGGGCAGGCTAAAACCGAGGGGATTTGCAAAGTTAGACAAACGATAAAGTCCTAAGTGTGAAATTGGTCTGATAATCGTGCTGCTCACCTTGACTGAACTAAAGTTTATCGCGGCTATCTACTGATCGATTATGCCTGAGGAAGAGCCGATATTTTTCTGTCAGAAATGCATACAGCATACCCTCTCCTTAGAACAAAGCTTTGCTAAACCTATCTGACGCTTTGTTTTGCATCCGCAAAAGGGTTCCCTGTTTTCATAGGTTGTCTGTTAGAAAAAAAGTAAAGAACTAACTAAACGGGTCTTACGATTGTTCCGTGGAGCTGCATGTGCGTATGTCCGGTCGGGTTGTCTGCCATTCATCGGAGTGCCATCGCTACTGGGTGGTGTTCGGCCAATATTGCATCTGCGGTTTGGGTCTCCAAAATTCACCTGCAGCTTCGGATAAACTGGTGGCAAAATGCTTGCATATTCCGCAATATTTCGTTCCTTTATTGGTACAGGCGCTTCTATTATTCTGATTTTGAGGAAAAATCACGTTACCGGTAAAAGTACTTGCTACATTGGGCACTATTTGAATGCACTGTTCCGCTTGAAATAACAAGACAACCATCCTAAGATTTTAGAAAAACCTGGTTGGCCGTAAATTTGACCCATTTAAGTGCAAGACAGAGCGGGTTTGCAACTTTTACTGGTATCCAACTGACTATTGCAATTTGTAGGATAGGATGATCTGCATTCGTGTGAAAAGTTCAATTTTTTAGGTTTCCGCTGTCTCATTGGAAATTATTTGCACTTACATCAAAATCGAAAATAACAGGTAAACGTCGGAAATTATCTTTTATTTTGAGAATTATAGGCAATTCGAAGGAAAAAAATAATTATCACTATGAAATATTCAAAGTGTTGATATGTTGCAACCGAAGATCGTTTATGTCAATATTTAAATACACTATGTAAATTATCTCAGGAAACGTAATGATATAAACCAGACGAGCAACTCAAATGCTGCATATTTATTTATTTGCCTAGTTTATTCTGGAAAATGCTCTTTTTACATGCAGAATAAGCCTATAAATGATGTTATAAAGTTAAGCGGAAGTCTATGTTACCTTATATTTTAGCGGTTTTCTATGCTAGTAGCTATCCCACAATAAGTTTGCGCATCCCCCGTGTTCTTCTATGAGAAGATAGCAAGCTTAACTCGACGGTTTTGTCAAACAGTACTTGTCATAATTGAAAATTATTTTTCCTCCACGTAAAATGGATGAAGCAAAGTGCAAGAATGCAGATTATCGTTAGAAACTGAGAACATTTATCGATTTCAAAAATTCAAATCCTTAAATCGGTGTGCTTTGACGTCCTAAAACGCAACCGTCCCGATATTTTCCTGCTTTTCGATTAACTCTTAGGTGGTACTACGGAGCTATGTTAAATTTGAAGCATGTGGTAAGATACCTTTTACATTATCTAGTTTCTGCTACTGTGTAAGTTAGAAACGCATCGACAGAAGACTAACAATATTCGCGAAATCTCAGTATTTACACGCCACTCTGTTGTGCATTTTAATCTTAGAACAGAGTTTGAAAGTGAACAAATATAGCAAAAAAGGCTCTAATGTCGATAGAAAGTGAGGTTTCCTGTTCGGGTGCGTCTAAAAATATGACCCAAGCAACCATCTTCATTAGAAAGAATGTCCAAGGACTCACTACTTCAGTAAATGTTGTTAAGAAATACGTTATTTCGACAGTTCTTATAAACGCATAGCATAATATCTACATTTATGGGAAGTCGATATAAAACACTGAAAATCCTGAAGTATTCCCCACTATTTCCTGGAAGATTTGAAACTAGTTGTAATCCAACAACAGAAATACATTTAGAGAAATTTGACGAAACGAAATTTCTTCTAATATACACAGGATAGTTCGTTATTTGTTGAACTTAACCATGCTATTTAAATTTATTAGTCAATGACCAGGCTGTCAACATGGAAGCTTATAAAAATCTTAGTGTTATGACCCGGCCTGATACTTAGAGGTCGCACAAAGCGTATGCTTACTCGACGGTTGTCCCAGCCCCAACGCGGTAGAGCAAGCGAACACGATCAGCTAAGTGGAAAGTCTTTTCAACAAACTGACATAAAAATCTACGTGTATGTATAGCGTCCCGTTTCGTTTGGTCATATTCTGTCCAATCCACTTAAAAGGAAGATGGAGAAAAGCCGAGCGACTTCTCGTGGACCAGCGGCCAGCGGCTACAGCGGGCTACAGCTAGCGCGGGACGTTGTGGGGCGTACGTTCATGGCATGCAGCGTGGGAGACGCGCGCGAATGCTTTACCGCCAGGCTGACTCATCGTGGGAATGTAGCTACTCCCAACACTTATGACGCCCCACTCGGCGCAATCAACCGAAAACCATATCTCAAGCAATGGAAAAAAAAGAAAAAAATGCAGTTAATTCTCGGTAACCCGTGTTTGCATCTACACTCGACATATAGGCTGCTTATTAGCGGCCATTTTATCAAATTACACTTATTATTTGAGGATATTTGCATGCAAACGCCACTAATGGGCCCTTTTCAAACGTAATTCTACGTGTGTTGATTTATTCATTGGGGTTGTTTGCCTGGACAGACTTTTATTAAATCAAAACGTAAGTTTACTCAGTTACAGCGACTTTTCACATATTCGAATTTTTCACTTCTTTAAAAAAATTGGTATTTTTGTAAACGTAATATTAATTTTTAACAAAAGTATGCCTACCTTTTAAGAACGTTCGTTTTTTAATGCTTTAAGACTTTTTGGGAAGCCGCATGGGTAGATTTTGCGTACAGGATATTTTCTTGTGAGTTCCATAAGGGTTCGTGCGTTGGAAAATTTACATATTTTTTGGTTTTCACCCTTTTCTGTGAAAAAATCATAGGTTTTTTGCTCAAAATTTGGCATTTCGTTCCGAACTGCACATGTTCAACTTTTCCAGAGAGCATGAGAACGTAAGATTATATGTGTTAATAAAAAATGGAAAACACAATCTTCTATTAGGAATAGGAGAATGTGATAAATCGGTGACATGTGAAAATCCGAAGATGCGGGCACGGGAGAGGTGTATTTGTGATCTGGCTTCCCGAGTAGCAATTGCAACTGCCCATCTTCAGAGGCCCTTATTCTGTCTGTGAGTCTTTGCTTTGAAAGTCTGCAAAACACCGTTTGTGCATGTATGCCAAAAACAACGAGCAGTTGCCGAGAAAACGCTGTTTTTGCCAACTCACCTTTGTAGGCTTCGTATTTCGTCACGCAATACGTAATTTTCTGAGAGGATATTAGCATTGTCCTGGTTAGCTTGGTGCTGTATTTTTAACAAATCCGAAATTTCCCTTCTATAGGGATCTACAATTAAATATATGCCGTCGTACCTGAATGCTCTGTTTTCGGCTTGGATCTCACGAAGCAGACCTTCCTCTGCCCTCACTGCCATGTCAACAAGAGCTGGAGGTTCGAAATTGTACTGGACAGCTTTTTCGACAACTGTGGGAGTTACGTATTGAGATACGATATTGGACTGGGGTGATGGCAGACCATACGGATAAGAATATACAACTAAAATGCACAGAAAGCGTCATTCTAGTCGACTGGTAGACGAACTATCCTATACAAAGAGTAGGCAGACTATACTCTAAGTAACCGAAGTGGCACTCTTAGGCATAACGCATAAAAAATTATAAATTCAGATCTGCAAACAAAATCACAAGGAATGTTTTGAGAAATAGAATGGAAAAGGTCTTGAGACGAAAATTAATGTACTAAGATAGTAGGTCGGGGTTCAAAGTCTGACAAGGAAACCAGCTCAATGTTATCCATTCACTGCCGCCCTCCAAAGATAACGGTTATAATGAAAGAATTCAAAACGTCTAACGTTTTAGCCTATTTAGAAAGCCACAAGTAATGTTATAGGTATGTATACTTTCGTTGCTTGAATATTTTACCACCTACGTATTTGACACTATTGTGTCAGTAAAGGTACCATGAAGTTACGGTGCGTCGAAATTGTTGTATGCTTCAAAAGATGAGTTGAAAATAGTTGTTGCAGGTTTAACCAGCATAGTATGCTCTAGTCAGAAACTACTAGAAAAATACTTACTTTGTGGCTGGTTTGAACGTAAGTGATTGTTCTCTCTTTGTAGTCGATCAACATCTTTTTTCAGCCTGAGAACAGTATTCTCCAGAGAAAACTTAAGCACAACATAAAAGACAGACGATCGTTTGAAGCAGATGATTCTGAGCAATCAAACAGTATCTTGGTAACGATCATGTTACAAAATGTAAAAAGAAGTTTGGTATTTTTTTAGAGTACTAGACTCCCACTGGCACTAATTATAGGCAACAATTAAACGATTCTCCCATAAAGGTCGTTGGAATGAAACTTCTTTACTCAGCAAAAAGGTTTTGTGTTGTAGTTGAAAATTACTATCACCGTTTGTCTGGTATAATCGAATAATATTTATTTTCCTGCTTATATTTAATCATTGAAATTGTATGAACTTACAAGGTGTTGCTGGTAGTTGGCATTAGTGATCATTCGTGGATTGAATCTGCAGGCTTTGTTTGAGTTCATGGATATATGTGAGCCCTTAAACCAAATAAACTCCGATTAATTTCAATTCGAGACTACGTCATGGAAACGAAAAATTGCACGTTTATCGATGCCTTATTTCTTTTGTGGAAAAAGTGCTTTGTTTTGGATGCAGCATGTAACATTTTTCTTTATAAGTTGAAGAAGTTTTCATCAAAATAATGTCCAGCAAAGCCAGAAATCAACAATAAAGCCTTATTGTAAAGGGTAAGGTAAAATGATACGTACATTTATTTTGTACGGTGGTGAATATAAGAAGCCCAGAAAATTGAGAAGGAGATTTAAAATCCGTTCCTACGTCCAAATTTCTCCCTTTATGACATTTAAACTCTCACTTAACCTTCACCTCAAAGATAAATGAAATTGCGTAGCTCAGTTAAAATGCAAACGGCCCGCCAGAAGTGAAATTAAATCGCCTCATTAATTCCTTTTCACAGTGTTTGATGCCAGTTTGACCGCCGATTAGAACGAGGTTCACGTGTGCCCCACACCAGGCTGCGCGTAGAGACTGAATTTTTTGTGAATTACTTGATAGTGATAGTGCATTTTCACAACGTCTTTCACGCTATCTTCCCTCGCCCATATGGGCCTGGTTTCAAGATAGAGCCATGCAAACCGTGAGTTTGGTAGGGTACAGTTGGCTAGCGCGGCGTGAGCCTGTGCCCAGGCGAGCCATCCCCCCAGGTGTGCCATTTTTACAGCTGCGCAGCCCAATAACACCTGTCATGCTCTGATTTGGCCCATGTTTTTGTGCACCGCATCTATCACGTGACCCGTTGCAGGGACATATAGCGCTTTGTAGGACGACCGTAGCTCGATATGCCTGTCAACGGCGTCACCGTTTGCATCTCACGCTTCCTTCAGTTGGCTTGAAATGCAGTCGTCTGATGGACTCAGAAGAGTCACGCGGTCTAAATAGTAGTCCTGGTCCGAAGACGATGAATAAGAGGCTACATTGGACAGTTTGCCTGTTAGTCTGACATTAGCCTTTGTTCATGCATCCTCGACATAACCTGTTTACCAGTTTCATCAAAATAATAAAGTTTGTATTAAGTCAGACCAACAAGGAAAGTATTTGGAGGTCTTTTGGTTATATGAACTGTGAGCAAGTTGACGCTTCCTATCGGTGCGCTGATTCAATACTTGTTTTGCGCATCTGTTTGGGAATTCTTTAGATACAGCAGCAATTTCCGTCAGTAAAAGCCAGAAATTCGACCCATATTTTGCCCCCGTTTTTCTCCTTTTGTCTTTTGTTCGAATGTATCTAAAAAAACATTCAGATGATCTGCATCTTGTCATGATGTCCGGAGATATTCTCCCTCGGCCGTTTTGTAGTCCGGCCAAATGCACTTAACTTCCACGCGATAGTACAGCGTCCATTTGTTGTTGCTGTTTTGTGAAATTTTTGGATTTTTGTGGAAGCTTAGACTATGAGACGCATCTATAGTCTTCACTTAAAAATCTGTCCACGAAATGGAATACTTCTTACATAAGTTGAATGGTAGTCCCATCTCCCCTCGACGCGTGCACCAAATTCCCCTTTCATTTAGTACGGTGCTGAATTTATTTTTAAACCCGAGAAAGCCATGAATAAAATTCTGTATTTCCAAAAATTACATTTCTTTATCCTAATTCCGGAATGTCCCTTACCGGTTGTTTACATTATAATCAAAAGAAAAAATCAAAATTGCACTTTATAATTATTATTCAGCTTTTAACTTGTGCCCTCTAAGTGTTGTGTTCTGGAGATGGGTTTCATACCGCTGGTGAAAATGGAAAGGTGGAAAATAATTTGACCTGTACAATATGAAATAAAATCTATAGACACGGAGTTAACTACGACTAAGCTGTTTTTGAAAGATTTTTCAACAGGAAATTGGAACTTGGCCAACCGAGTAAAGTAGGTAATTCCCAAGGATGTCACTTAAACAAATACATTTATTTTCTCTGAATTTCTTGATCAGCAATATGTGTATGCTTCCTTTCAAGCAAGCCCCAATCATCGAAGCAAGAAAAGGATTCCGGACTAGTAGGAAATACATTTTTATTTCTAGTACGTGAAAATGGAGTTAGTTTCTTAGGGTAGTTCAGATATTATGAAGAAAACTTTTTCCGCGAATTTAGAAATCACCATATTTGAATACAGTGCCACAAAAGGAGGCAAAAAAATAGTCCTTTAAAAAATAAGTAAGTCACCATTTATTTGAGACGAGGAAATCTATGTTTACTCAGAAGTTTGTATAATATGGAAGTACGAAACTATTAGAGTTTGTTTTCTCTAGTAAATTACATGTGGCTCTCTAAGTACAGCACAGTAGTCGGTGGAATGTCGAATATGGCGGAACGCGTCCGCCTCAGGCGTGAGAGACAGAGGGCGTTTCGTAAACTCTTGCGAAGAAAAAAAGAAGTCTTATATGCGTCTTACTCTGAAGAGCTACAGTTTCCTTATACAGAAAACCTTAAGTCGAATTCGTGTGCATTTACGACAAGGCACAAGAGCATGAACCACTAACATTAAATCTGATAGACGAACAAAAATTTGAAGAATTGAAAATCGCATAGAACGTAGGCAAATCGTCTGACATACTGTTGCATACGGGGAAAATAAACAAAAAACGGACAAATGTATGACATTGAGCAGGTAATTTTCATTCCAAATAAAATTTTGAGATGGTGCTAGCTCCTCACAAATGTTTGATATTTTGTGAATCAAATAATTGTCTTCCTTAAGTGCATATGTTCAAACTTACGATTATTGAAAGGCCTTCTTCCCCTAGTGCGTTTGCAAGCAACTGGGAAAGATCTGTGTCGTGATAGGGCTGCAAATCAGCCTCTCCTTCTTTCGACTGCTCCGTTGATGTAGGGTCCTTAATGGCGCTGCCTAGAAAAATTTGCGCACATAAAGACTCAGATTATATTGTCCTACTTAGCTTCTGAAGTACTTTCTTCACACCGATGTACTCCCTGCGTTGCTTTGGTGACAGGCAGCCGGTCTCTGCAACGGCAGTCTCTCCTAGAAGCAGATGAAGCGAAAAGTATCAAACAACTCCTAGTAAGCTGCATCAAAACAAAGATCTACATACTTCGAAATTGAATTAAATTGAAGGTACGTACCTCGAATTTAGGCAAATAAACTGTGAAGTGGGCTTTCAACTGAAATCTTCAGCAAAATTGCTTAGTGTCCTTAACTTTTAAAATCAGGATTTTGTAATGCCATTATACCAAAAATGGCTGTCATTGTCGTTTCAAATTGAATTCTGCAAAATGTTAATCCACGAAATTAAACCCCCAACACAGTTAGTCATTCAAGTCGCCTGACTGCAGCTACACCGACGACCTTGCGCCGCATTTATCTTTAAACTCAAGGATTCAAAATAAAATAAAGTGGGTATACTGTAAGAAAGGGGAAAAGTTTTTAACTTTCTGCATTTAGAAGTTATTAACTTCAAATTAGGATATCTCGCAGATGGCTAGATATCTCCGACCTTCGCGTCTGACGAAATAATCCGCCAAACATGTGTAATGCATTCTCGTTGGTTGCGCAATTTTTGGACTCAGAGTGGAGTCAGTATTATAGTAATTGACATCCCTGCTCTTCCAATACTGTAAGCCTAAATGCTGGGCGCTGCATATGGTTCGTGATTTCATCCTCATTGAACAGCGTGAGCGAACACTGGTCTTTTTGGTCACATAGGGGCCCAATCCAATTTCAGGCAACCGATGCGCCACCTTCCTCAGAAAACATCAACTCATCGGCGTCAACGGTAACTACGTTTCTCTAATTCTGCCCCTCTCCCCCATCAACATAATCCCCTCCCTTTTCTTCAGAAGTTTAGACTCAGTCCAAGCTAGTACTCATTGTGATTCTACCTTCTCATCACGCATCGAACTGGTCGTCATTTACAAAAAAACATCGGACTTAGACCAGCGAATGAATGTCAGGCGCCCTAATCTACAACCGTTCACGCTGCCTCAGGACATTCAGATACAACTGGCCGAGGAATTTCCAAACCTGTCACCAGTACCAGTGATGAAAGTTCGATAATAAAGATTCAGATGCGGGAGACCAAGCTATCACCGCAGCAGCTACAAATTTCTCCAATGAACGCTGGAATGGCCAATCTTAGTAGATTTGGTCGAACAGTAGCTAAATTCTATAAATATGGCAACCAATGTGCATCTGCTAACTGATCTGTTATTGTCACTCGCGATTTGTTCAAGATAAAGTAACTGAAACACTGGATCAATAAATTTATTACCCCCATACGGTGACTAACCAAAAAGGACTCCGAAGGGGCAAGCTGAGGGGAGGGATAGAGAGAACAGAATTTCCTCAACATGAGTGACCTCTTCTAACTTGTCTCACTAAACGTTTTGTTTAGAGTGCACTCTACCAGTGGTCTAGTAGAGTTTAAATGCGCAAACAAGTGCTTCAATGAAAAAAAACATATAAAATAGATTGAAACTCCTGTTAGGCAACATTTCTACGATGGCTGCAGGTAAAATAATTCACGAGACGATTGTGTAAAGGCAAGTGAACTGAACCTGCATTGTCGAAAAACCGAAATTGTCCTTTTTGTGTTACAATGACTGGCTTCTTGCAATGGGAACAGTAGGTTTCCGATATCGAGGCAATGAGGGATGTGCTTAAAGAGCATTCTGCTTTCTCTTCTTCGCCCCCTTTACAGGAGGTTGCTAAAATTTAAAGATAATTCACCAGAAATAACTAGGCGAAAAAACGCCAGCTACACAATTTTCAGATAACTCAGTAAAGCAGACAGTGTTTGACACACTAATTCAACACCGGCGAAGCGCAGTTATCAGTAACTGAACAATGGGCCAAGATGTCGGGAAGTGCTGACAAAATCACGTGTCGAGAGGCTAAAACAACTTCAAGGGAGCAAACATATCTTGATAACGAGCCCGGATAAGGGAACAGGCATCTCTATAATAAACAGATTGGACTAGGCATCGGCTTTTAAACGCGCTAGGATAACCCATCATCACATGCGGCCACGTAACGAAGATACGGTCCCTATTTTTATACAATAATAAATTCAGGAAGGAAGACAAATAAGAAGACTCTACGCATGACGTTGAGGCTAAACTGAGCAACCGTGACTTCTAACACATCCGTGCAGTCGGCAAACTTATCCCTCGACTGTATGCTTTACCAAAGATTAGTAAGGTCAGTCTGTCATTTCGCCCGATTTTTCACGTGTTAAACTTTCCATCTCATGCGAAATTGAAGAACTTAACAGAGAAACTCAAGCCTGTGCAGAAGCATTACGGAGCTATCAAGATACTTTCAATGTCAAAAAACTTAACTTTAAGGCGTGTGGATGTTCTCGCTAGACATCTCATCAAATTATACAAAAGCCCTGGTCACTTAGAAATTTCATTACATCTGCGAGTTCCTGTTGACCAATCAGCAGAAAATAGGAATTCTGACGTACACACAAGAAACTATTACCAGGATGCGCATTAAATTTATAGTTCTTACCGAGTCTATAGGCATCTAGACGGTTTTGCTATGGCCTATGGGCTTATCTTAGCTGGGGTATTTATGGGAAAGTTGGAAAATTTTAAGCTAAGCAATCAAGTAAATAAGTTCCAATTCAAGTCCCATTCTCGCGCATCTAGTTGATACTAATCACCGTGTAGACCCCAAAGAAGCCTTTCAGGTTGTCTACCAGACACCAGCCAACTTCTCTAAAGGCCTACGCCAAGGAGTGCTTTCAAAAGCTGAACCAATGGCCATACGGCTAACAAACCCAGCACCGTGCTGTCAGAAGACGCTCGTACAGGCACTCTCTCTTTTTGTTGCCGACAACCACTTCAGGTGGATTTAATCGGTCGTTAATTTTTATGACCTTGCTGCGCATCGTAGCCTTGAACCAATGTGCAATTCTAACGCCTAGTCACGTAGCAATGTGCTCGGTCGCTTCTGAAACGCCCTCGATGACGTCTCTGTTTCTGTTATTTTTTGAGGGGGGGGGGGTTGGATAGCTAGGCATCGGCTTATAAACGCCCTAGGATAGCCCATCATCACATGCGGCCTCGTGTATTTTTTTTCCGTGGGCTTTCCGCGATTGGTCTGCATTTCTTGGGCGTTGTAACATAACTTCCTTCGTGAGCCATCGGAGGTTATCGTGAAAGCTTAAAAGTTATGCTGCGTGCGTTGCCCTTCATTTTCCTCAAAGTCACCGTTATTGCTTCGTCTAACAAGCACGCAAGATGGGCGGATTCTGCTCCATTTCAGCTTCTCTCCTGGATTGAACATCTTGGAAGATATCTTTGAGCATGTTAAGGAAATTCTGTAGCATCTTCTTCGTAGCGATAACAAACGTGGCATCTACGCACCGACGCCAGAACATTGGAAAATGCTGGCTGAATGCAGCATTTCTGGTTCCTAAAGGACCAGTTCTACAACTCAACTACAGTTAAGGAAGCCGATTAATGTTCAACTTCTGCAGTCATATGGTCCTCCGGGAATATATGAAGAACGTTTTTGGCAAAACTCGAACACCTCCATGCGGTAATCAATTCTGATTGGGTTCTGAATTTCGAGATATGCCTTTTCGAGTTTCTGGCGGAAGACTTCGTGCGTCAAATTTTCTGGGATGAATGTGAGTAATGACGTGACTCAGACAAAGAAAATGACTTCGGCCAGTTTTATTATTCTACCTCGGGGGTCTAAGAAGAATGGGGAGGCTGACCGATCTGAGCTAGTCGAAGACTCATAGAGACATGTCAGCACTGAGAACACTGATTTTGCCTAATCAGAAGTAGAATCAGCCGTAATCGGTATGATAAAGATAGATGAGCTTTGATTCTAAATTGTATGCATCCAAACATTGCGCAGGATACATTACAAAAGCATCAAAACACCTGCGTTTGGTGCTTATGACGAAGCACAGTTCCCTTATTAGCGCTACTTCTAACAATACGAAAAAATCCAATGTCTTTTTCTGACAGACTGCCAAGTTGCTTACTTTGAAGGCATGAAATTCGGGTCGTTTAAGTGTCGTATTTGGTAGGTGGTCTTTAGGTTATCTTGTGACAATTCATATGACCAAAAGCCTTTTCACTATGCGTACTCATGGTTTCTCCTAATATACTTATTAATTGCATTAATGTTCGTCTTCAATATGCCCCACCGTACTAAATCAGTCAGTTTAGATTCTCACGTCATTCAGGGTTACAGTCGAGGACACTCACATTGTACGAAAACTCGATCCCTGGGGTTATGAGTTTTTTATCTATAAATCGTTTTTTTGACTTTTGTAACCTCCTCTGTAGTAACCTCGATCCATTTTGTCTGATAATGTCATTTCCCGAGAAGAAAAGGCCTGTAATTTTGATCCTAGCATAACTTCATGGAAATTTCGACTCCTGCAATAAGAGGGCTAGGTTTAGAAAGTAGTATGCTCTCTGACAACAACTGGAGCGCATTCAAGCAACATTGAAAACTATCGCACAACTGAAGGGTGCAGCAGTGCTGTGTCTGCGTTTCTCAAACATTCTATTTCCTAGCTTAGCACGGCCTGCGTTTCAGATGACCTACGTACTCACATGCTAGCAATGCTGTTTGTGAAACGACCACTACTCTCGTCATAGTCATTGACGTTCTAAGTGCGTTTCCTCAGAACAGACTGTATTATCTGAAATAACACTTTTTTTTAACTTACAAGGATGGCAGGAGAAGATAAAAGGTCCCAGAATGCGTCCAGTTCCAGTTTTGAGGTAGAAAACATAGATTTGCGAATCATCGGGAGCATTTTGTCTTGCCAATTCCAATTTGAGTTTCTGACATTCATCCATCCCATCACTTCGCTCCTCGCTGGGCAGGATTTTAGTTAAGGGTCCCTGAAACAGACGACGAGCGGCTTTCGGTGCCTTTGATGACCGTCGCTCCGTTGTATCAACCGACGCCCGCGTAATGCCTCCATTTGCTCTGTCGGCTTGTGCATTTTCTTTTACTTCCATGAAGAATAAACCGCTTGTGAAATACTAAAACTCCATTGCGGATAGAGCCTGAGCAGCAAATGGCGAGTGGTGCCCCTCTAAATGGACCAGTGTTCTTCAGTTCAGGTCAGCATGATGTGCCCGACCTTGACCTCCTATATACCTTTGTTGCCAGGCTTACCACAAACGGCAGACAACACGCGAAAATTCAATCTCAAGTTATGCTTCAACGATAACTTAACCATGCACAAGTGGTTCTTCTGATTTCAGTCTAGCCTAAGTGTGAAAGATATTCACAAACTTGCACAAAACCGCGCATGAACTTTACAACCATTGAATAAAGAACGCAGTTAGGCACGCTACAAGAACAACTGAAAGCTAACCGGCTACATTTTCCGGTTCGCGTTATGAATAATACGTTGCTTCTTAAACAACACTGTAGTGCTTTGCCAGATAAAAGTGGTTGGTTAGATGTCAGCATGGAACAGATCATATAAGGAGTCGCCGCATGTGACTATATAAATTTGATTTTAACGATGAGAAGGACATAGTACTCGTTGGGATCCTGAAGTAAGCAACGCGTATGTCAATGCATCTTGGATTACTGAATTTGGGTTTAATTTAACCAATAATTAGTCGCCTTTGGTCTTAAGATTATCCAATAGAACTTTGTTAGAAATTTATCCCCAACATGTTGAGCGTCCATCTGGAGGAAACTTTTCAGACTTAGCCCGAAATTTGATATGAATATTTGAATTGAAGTTTCTCAATTACGGCACTAACCGGACATATTATTCCAGTCTGTGCTTTCAAGCGTGTGCCTGTACCCAATTTTTACTTTTATCACCATTTAAACAAGTTTCTAGAAACTTCTTTGAGGACCAATGCACGACAATCACAGACGTATTTAGGAAGAAACTCCTTTTGAAAATAAATATCATTCCGATACAAATTTCATCTGGGCTGATTACGTTCACATATTAATTTTAATTTCGAAATTCGCTTTTCAATAAAAGATGATGCGGAAGGTATTTCCAAACATTACTTCCCCCGTTTAAGTCTCTCTTTATTTACAAAAGACATACACGCTTCAAGTCCTCGCATTACGAGTCTGTCCTATCTCTATCAGAAAATTTCATCAAAAATAATTTTATCGCCTTTTTAGACACTCCAGGAGATAGAGCCAATACTATTTTCAATAAGTGAAAGATGTACCGGTATTTTTTCAATAGCCTAAGTGCTCGTCGTAGTCGCTACTGAATTTCAGTAGTTTTGTGGGGTGCGTTTAAACAGATTGGACTTCTCTACGAAAGCTTCGTAAGCAATTCGCATTTATCATTCCAGTGAAGATCACATACTAAAATTGCGTGCTTGATGGCCGAAGACACAATGTACGATTGCTCTTTTGTAGTTTCTTTCGGTTATACCGGCAAATTTCTGCTTCAAATAAAAGTACTACTGGCGGTTTTCAGGTTTCATGTCCGAAGCTACAAAAACGCGGAAGCCATTCGCTGGTTTATTTTAATTATACCTTCGTAGCCATTCAGACCTAGATAATCCAGTAAGCTCATAGTTCCACAGTTCAATGCATGGGAGCACATCAGCCCATCTTGTGGAAACTGATGACGCCATAAGCCAAACCATGTTCTTATTTAAATACCCAGACAATTCCCTCCATATTCTCCAACTGTGGAGCCTCATTTTAAGGCAGCATGGGGTTTCTTTCCCTAGATCTGTTCAATGAAACGATGATTCTGAACTGGACCGTGTGGTAGAGTACAATTAGAAGACAACAGCAGTGCATGTCGTAACTGAAGGAACTCCACTACCACCACAATCACTGATTTCTTGTACGTAAGCTCCAGTTGCAAGTAGGCCTCGCAAATCTGGCTTATTCTGCCAGCTTGAGAACTTATGTCAGGTTAAAACAAAGAAGACCGCAAACAATCGGAAACCACTATAGTGACTTCCAAAAAGGAGGTCTTTAGTGATTCATGAAGTTGAAATTTAAACGTCATCGCGGATGTAGCTTCCTCGGGAGTCATTCTCATGTTAAGGATGTAAATGATGATCTCATGACTGAAATCTCAGCCGCAGATGATCGTAAGCTTGGCTATGTAGACCGCACTTCTTAGGGCAGGTTTGATTTTGCTCCAACCTACGAGGTGTCTCGTAACTTCTCACCCACGATGCAATACTCAGACTGAAAAAAACTGCCTGTACTCGGTTATTTATGGATGGATCTTCAGGAATAATAGCATTAAGCGAACGGAAAACTATGACAGCCTAGGTCTCATTGTAAAGACTACGAATTATGTTGTCACCATAAGTTTCTGACGACCACAGTGTGAACTTTTAACAAGGATAAGTGCTACTTTTACGAATTATCAAATTGGATACAAGAAAAATGACCTCTCCTTCATTCATGAATTTTACCCCTTGCCGGTCGCCAAGATAACTTTTTACTTGCAACACCGGATGCTCTTCAGCGTGCATGCCTGCGTGGGGAATAGCGCCTGACGGTTAACCGCCTAAGATTTTGAGCATATTTTAACCTTCGGTGGTTTTTATTAGCAGTCAAACACCCCAAGTCCACCGTCGCCATCAATCAATAGACGTTAAATAATGTTGTTCTGTACATCACCGAGGTAACTTAGATCATCCACGATTGCGCTTCTGCCATGCAAAAATGAGTACAAATCGTCACTGTCGCGAAGAATGAGACTGGATCAATGGAACAAGATCTTTATTAGCCAAACGTTTTGAATTCTCTTTCAACCCCGACATCAGAAACAATGTTCCCATACTGAATCTGAAATGTTCCTTCGGGTAAGTCAGGCAGGCTTTGTGCTATAGTTCACCTAAGGTTGCTCGGAGAATTTAGGTAAGACCATATAATTCAATCTTTTGGTATTGGCCGACTAACAGTCCGAATGATTTCCTAGATTAAGTCTTTCTCTCACTAATTCAAGAAAACCCAAGAAGTCGACTGAGTCAAACTTCCCAATAAAAAGGTAGTTCGCCGGCAAATATAAGGAGTTGCTTGCAAACGACTGCAGAACCGCTTTTCGCGGTTTTAACTCCGTGGCTTGGAGAGTTGTGAACTGACGGGATAACTGAGTCCTCTCAGGAAGGAGAGTTGGGCTGCAATGGTTCCTCCTTAATGTGGCTTCTATGGCACTCCCACTTATTTTGGATCTCAACCGCCCTTTCTGGGAAACACTGGTTTATAGTACGCGGGCAAAGCGTGCGTAGCACGCGTAGACAGGATGCCTACCGTGTTAGTCACTGTGTTCGATCCCTCAACCGTTCTTCCTGCTCAGCCATGTTACCGCACTCAGGTGGATGAAGGAGAAGAGAGTGTGACAGATTTTGCGTAAACCTATTATCACTATAACCTAATTTACGCACAGCTCACCGTCGCTTGGTCTACCATGTTGTGGGGCACGTGGTAAACTCAGCCGTTGGCGATGGTGAAATAAATGTCTTCAAAAATATAGCTAGAGGGTTTTCACGGTTTCCTTTCGGCTTTATTGGAATGACGTGCCTGCCCTATATTGGTGGCAGAACAGTCCTGGGTTGTACGAGTAAACTTGCATGGGTGGCCTACCGTCAACATGCAAGGTCTTATAGAAACTAGGAATCAATAACGGAAATGTTTGTGCTGGTAAGGATAGAACTTTGTGGACTGCGAGTTGGATATGACTTCTTGATAACATCAAGCTGAAGTTGTTCATTCCGATGTCCTTGTATCTGTTCGCAGAACGTCCTGTAATAAGACAGAGAAGAGACAGCTGATGAATAAATCATTAGATAAAAACTAACTGTTGCTCTGAAATGGGAATTTTTGTTAATACACTCTAACAAGCCCTGCAGATGCTGCAGTAGGCATCAATAGAAAAGCTAATTAACAGTATAGCAAGTAGGGTTAGTATGGTACTGGCAGAAAATGAAGTGAGAACAAGACAATGCTATCATAGTGAACCCCCTTTGAAAACGAAGAAGACAAAGAAGAAGTGATGGCTGGAACCCGAAGTTTACTGGTCTGCCGTTTCAGATTCTCACTCGAAGCCAGCGTAAGAGGGTCGTAGATAAGGGTGATGGGGCACAGAGAACAAAGCACTTATAAGATACAGTTGCCGTGCCACTTTATGCCTACAATAATTAGCAGCACCCCCGTTCATCGGTGGGTTTCTTAGTTGATGAGATGATGACTTTTTGGTCCACACCCGTGTTTTCATAACCTTTGTTGCTTTTTGATATGCTAATTAATCGGCAGTTTGGCTTGCTGTCAATGGAACTTTTGATCGCCAGCGCCCTCCCCCGTGGTTTATTACTTAACACAGGCAAGGCCTCAGCACAGAATCTGTAAGCGGGAGGCTGTCCATGATGATGGGTTTGATAGGGAATCCCGAACCGTCAGCCACTAAACTTCTTGTTCAAGTGATTGGATCTTCGTATTCATCCGAACTGCTTTCTGAGACGTGCCTACTCTCTTCTATCATTGAACCATCTGTTGTGACGTTTTCGATGCAGCACCTAGAGGTTGGTTTCTTACAGATGAAAGTTGGAGGTTTATTTTCTTTTCTGTTTGAGACTCCGTGACAAATAGGCAATGACTTAGAAAGTAGTGAATGACATTTTTAGGATACGCAATTGGTCCTACACAAACTTTCGTTAATGTACACATCACAGCATCTCTATCAATATCTTTAGAGGAGAGTATGCTGTGCAAGCCGCGTTACTGACGAAGACATGCACTACGAAAATCTTTCGGGCAGATGAGATGAGCAGCTATATGAAATATCGGAGCCTGCAGGATGACGATGAGGTTCGCTTTCACTTGACAGGAGTCAAGATAAATTGACAAGTTTTCGGAGTCTGGGGCTCAAGTTTTAGGTTACAGGCTATTTACACGTCCTTCTTTCTAGCTTTGCATAATCAGCTTAGTGAACCATTTTATAAACTACCAAATAAACACATAAAATCCGCAATAGTTAATTAGGATATTTTGGCCATCGGGAGAATGTTTCGCAGAACTGCCTGGTTAAGGCATTTAGAATGGGCTCCTTCTGTTAGTTTCCGCTCATTTGTTGGTAGACATGATAGAAACGATTTTAAATTACGGACAACAGTATCTAATGTAACAGTAGCAACGTCATTTAGCTTATAGGACATACTTTTCTCCTCGTTCGGTCAGGGTGGTTTGAATGAAGCATGGAATCAGTTTTCAACTTTGGGGCTGAATAAAGAATGAAATTGTCTAACTTGATACTTATCTGGTATCAGATTTGTCCTTCCAAAGAATCTTATGAAAACTAGGACCGGGAGAATTTTATATCTACAAAAGGCCGCGGATTTGCTTCGTTTGTTGCTCATCCAGAAACTGCAATTTGGTTGAATTATTGTTATCATTGCTTAATTTCATCAAAAAACAGATAAAAACAAGCAGGAGTATGTATGATTCTGATTTATTGACATTTTATCCAGAATGTTTCTTCGGTGGCGTGGAGATATAGATTTGAAATTTGGATGTTAAATTGGGCATAAGCTGTTGTGAATTACTTCCCTTGCAAAGCACTTATTCGAACTTCGCCTCAACTGGCCGCAAGTGTTCATTGCGCATTTACTTTCAACTGAACATTGACCTCATTTTTGGCTGTGAGAATCAATTATTTACAACGTGGCAAATTGGGATCTTAAATGAAGATTGCGGCTGCTATTCAAATTTACTTGTTGCCTGACGCATCTGTTTAAGGTTAAACTCCCCGAATTTCAAATGTTGTATAAACGCATAACTGAATGCTAGACCCAAGTAATCGAGTTGAAACCAGAAACTACTTAACCGTGCTGTGTTTCACATAAACACGAGAGTTCCATGCATGCTCCTATATACACTCCTGTAAGTTCAAAATAGTTATTTAGGATGCGAGCATGCGATACTGGTGGACAAAGAAAATTGAATCAAACAGAAAGCAATGAAGCCGATTGTTTTGAATAAATTATTGACCTTAGCCTTTTCATGAAGGGCTATAAATTTTATCTTTAGAGATGTCTACACTCTCGGGACTATAGTTGGACTGAGCCAAAATTGAGTTCTGAATCCTGCGAGGATTGCCAGGAAAAATCTGTGCATCACACATTAGTGCGCGTGTACCCCACAAGTAGTGCACATGTAGTACGCCATGTGTACACGTATGTACAGGTTCGGTCGCATTAACACAGCAAACATAACGTTTTTGCCGTAATAAATTTATTTTGCCGAAACGTTTAGCTACTTCTCAATGTCTGCAAGAAGAAACCTCGTTATCTAGAGCTCACATGTGCTGCAGCTAACGAGGCACTGCATAGTATTTTTCAAGCTTAAATCAAAACAATACAAATAAAACACTGGATGGTGTAAATAAAAAAACCACGACTATATTTGTGATTCAAATAATTCTTTTTTCATAAATTACTGTTATCATACTGTTGTCATATTTTGTTTAATTTCCAAGGAAATTAGTACGCGAATTTGGAGTAAAGCCTTCGGAGCAGCCCTTTTCAGGCTCAATCCGGTATAACCGCGTAATATTCAGAAACTGCCAGCAGGCAATCAGTAGAAAACAACTACCATACTGACATAACAAGTACTATCTTTTAGCTAGTAATCGTGCTGTCAGTACTTGCTAAAAGGGTTGTTCTAAATTTGGTAGGACGAACACGTGTACACAGGCTGACTAGGGACGAGGAAGACTGGTCGAGCACCAGAACAGTTTGCCTATTATTCTGAGCCCTCAAATCCGTGTAGGAGTCCATGGTCAGAGTTGTCAGCAGCAACAGAGCAAGCGAAACTTATAAGAGGTATCATTCAATCAGTGGTCAATGACGCAGATCTACGGGTTACTGCGCAGGTCTTCGTAATCCAGCAACAAATCGACAAAACGTTTGGCTGAGTTCGTATTCGAGGCCCATGCTTCAATCAATTCTCAATTCTCAACTTCCGGGGTGGACGATTATGTTGGTGGCTGTGAAGTTAAACTCGTGAGTTGTTTCAAAACTTTGGACAGCCAATTGCGATAATCCATCACTCCGTCACACAGCCAGCTTATGCTTGTGAATGCGCGATCCGGGCATGCGCTCAGTCTGACCTGCGCAGTCATAAGGTTGGTTTAAGCACGGGATGTGATAGAAAACCTACTCTTTGACAAATAATCGGTCCTTGCTTCGCATGCCCCAGCTGCGTATGATAGCCTTAGGCCGATGTGCCCTTCCGACACCTAGTCTCACAGCAGTGTGCTGTATCGAGTGTGAAACGTCCTTCATGTATGGTGGAGCATGCAATATCCTCAGTGGTATTCCTGTTTGTGTCCTCCGGGAGCGAACACGTTGATATCAGATGATTCGGACATGAATCATCTGACTCCATGTCGTGCACTTAATAATTTCAGAAATTATTTCCTTGATTATTCCCTGGAGTCCATATACCAGAAACCGCATAGAGAACGCTGGGGGACCCACTGAGGAGCCGCACCCCTCGTTGCTGCGTCACGCAGCAGCAGAAACATCGGCGAAACACGTGTCTGGGCTTTTAAGCTAGTACCTATGTCGGAAGTACGGTATAATATATGTGCCATATACGATTCATACTACTTGTAGTACTACTTGTTTGTAGAATGGGCATTACTTGGTTATTCCACAGTGGTTGATTGTCTTCGACCCAAACGTTCATTAAAATTTCGGGTCTGACCCTAAAACGTCATGTCCGAATCATCTGACTCCATGTCCTGCACTTAATTATTTTAGAAATGATTTCCTTGATATATATATATATATATATATTATGTATCTGGAATCCGAATATTCGTCTCCATTCATACAAAGTCTGTTTGGACAAATGTATGTTTGGTCATGTGCCCCATCGCAGCACCAGATGACTAACAGACTAGGACAGTCAACTGGTGCACGGGGGAGGGAAGAGAAAGTGGGGCCGACTCTGAGCACTCTATTCCCACTTTACTTCGGCACAATTCTTACTATAGTCAACTTGATGGGCTTTTAAACTATCATGATGCACCAAAAGTCGTGGTTTGGAAGGCTTTTACCTTACGGGGAAACGCGATCTTCGCGGTCAGTTCTGTGTACATAAGGAGTGACTAGCTCAAGGTCTGAAGGTCAGGCTACAATGGGTTCTTCTTATGGTGGTTTCTATTGCATTCCCTCACAGACGGTATTCAAGCTTCCACCCCGTTTTCATGAAAGCCTTGTTCTTCATGCTCAGAGCAGGATGTGTGCGGTGCACGCAGATGGGCTTTTTAGGCACCCAGCCCACTTCCGAGTGTCCTGACTCTGTCTTTTCATCGGTATCAGGTGAATAAGGAGGAGAGAGCGTGGTGGACGCTACTGACGTCTGCTACTACTGTAAAATAATTCACGTGCAAGTCACCGTCCTGAACTCACCTGGTCCTGGGGCACGCGTTGCACATAGTCATCCGTGCCGTTCGAACTAACAGGCGTGAAAGAAAACAGAATTGGTGCGCGACCGTAAAATTATCTGTCTTGCAAGCAGTGGAGCAAGACAGTACATTAAATGTGGCATAAGGCTCTACCCTTTCATCTTTTGAAATTTGTATGATAACGGACGTAGGTGTGATCACCTGAGGTTTACTAGAGAGCGAGCTTACAAGCTAAAATGAGCCGATCCTCGTCCGATCACCGAAGATATGGGGCCAGCTTAGTACTTTTATAGGCATGCAAACGGGAATACCGCGTATTGGTGACAAAGCTTGGCATTAAAACGTTCGCACCTATTTTTTTCAAAATTGAGAACAGGAACCAGTTTTCCATCGACTAATTGTTAGTTTTAACAGTGATGCAGCCTGCCGAAATGGGCTGGAAACATTTAGGAGAGGGAAAGGGGCGAGTTAATGAATACAGCCGGGATTATGAGATTATTCAAACATTTGACATTGTACACGTGTCTATCATTTAACTCAAAAGACAGCAATCGAGACTTACAAATTAGACGAACTCACGTTAGTTGAAGCAGCGAGTCCGTTCAGTTAAGCAATCGTAGGCTCTGCTAGCTTCATTGCCTTGCGTGGGAGCCTTATGATACTTAACTACTCTCTCTTGTCGGTTCGCGTGAGAGTATATGCCAGCTACCCCTTTTTCTGGAACGGCCGCCCAAAGTCGGAGCGTGGCCACACTGGCGTTCCTTTGCCATTCAGAACGACATCGCGGAACGACTGCTCGGTCTGCCGCAAGGCATCCGGAAAAGACACTTGACTCGGCTTCTGTCTCCTAGGCTCACCAATTTCCCTATAATAATGAAAACCACCCCCCCTTCCCCCCAATGAGCTATTCCGACGAGGGGAAGAACAAATTCTATGAAGGCGTGCACGCCCTCCTTGCGGCTGTGTCGAAGACAGACAAGTTGATTGACCTTGGTAACTTCAATGCTCGCCTCACACCACGCTGTCTGAGAGGGAGTGCTGGGGCCACGGGATCCGCGGCTGCAAAAATAACGGCTGCCAGTAAACCTGCGCAGTACACCGTCTTTATCTCATTACAAGCTTATTTCGCCTTCCGACGTGGGAGAATTCAAAGTGGATGCGCCCCTCTTCGCGGCGCTGTCCCCTGCTGGGCCTGAAAACGACGCTTCATGCTGCTAACCGAGGTGATCTGCGAAACCGATTGATGAACTGATCACCCCCTCGTCGTCCCTAAGATTAGGATCCCACTCCAACCTAGTAGGAGACCACAAGGTAAGCCACTGCAACGTAATTTAAGTACTATTCGACTGACCATGACTGCTCACTGCATACAGTTCAGCAATCAAATGGTCAATCTCCTGGAGGAGCTACAGGCCACGGACGACAAGGACACCATGAGAGCACTATGATGCTATCTGCGAGACACGATCCATTCCAACACTATGGATATTCTGGGTGGCGCATACTGCCAGCACCAGAATTGGTCCGGTGATAACAACGAAGAAAGTATTGATCTGCTCTCCAGGCAGCATAAGCTGCACAAAGCCTACACCAACAGCGCGATCGACGCCGACAAGTCTGCCTACTTCAGATGTCACCGTCTGATATAGCAAATACTGTGAAAGAAGACAAATAGCTGTATGAACCTCAAAGCTAAAGAAATACAAGGCCACACAAACCGCACCAAGATGAAGAAATTATCCACCTCCATAAAGGTGGTCCACGGCACCGCATCAAAGGAATCGCGCTGCTGCTAAACCCCAAGGAAACAAAATTACTACCGGAAAATTTTCAGATTTTGAAGCGCTGGACTCAGTTCTCCAGAATCCTTTTTAACCACCCATACACAATATCTGACAATGCCATCAACTGGCTCCCCCAAGGGGAAACCAACACTGTCCTGGTCCTCCCGCCTTCACTTCTAGAAGCAGTTAGAGCCATACACCAACTTTCCAGCAGAAAAGCACCCAGATCTGACTTAATCCTGGCCGATCTCTACGAGCACGGCGGCCCTTGGCTGAGTCATGGACAAATTCGCATCGCTGCTCTAGACGAGGGGGCAAAGACAGGTTCGTCAGGATTTAAGGACGCCATCATTACCTATGTCTACAGACGCAAAGGCCACCATCAATTTTGTGACGATCACCGAGGCATTCCCCTACTCAAAATTACTGGGAAAATCGTCGTTCACATTCTCCTCAATCCCTCGAACGCGCAGTTTAAAAAAGAGCTCCATCGGGCAGGCCAACGTGAACATCACAGTAGCCCTGGCACCGTTTATATAATCGTAAACACTCACCAACTACAAGAAAAGTGCTACAAATTGCATGTATACCCCATACATTACCCTGGTAGACCTGTTAACTGCCTTCGGCACAGTGACTAACGATAGGCTTTAGCGAATAACGCTGCAATTCTGATGTCCCGAACGATTCGCTCTAATGGTATACCGGCTTGACGACATTATGTCGGCGTGCGTCACGGATAATGAGGCAATCTCAGAAGCATTTGCAGCTACCATTGGCGCGAAGTAGGATTGGGTACTTGTTTCCATCCTATTTATTCTCATGTTCTCAGCCATGTTGATGGACGCCTGCCATGATGAGTGTCCGCTGATCAACACCCTCTACAGGACCGAAGGTCTGCTTTTCAATACCCGACGCATGCAGGCCTCACCAAATCTCTTCCTGACTACTCGTTATGACCTGCTCTTCGCGGACGACTGTGCCATCAACCCCGCCACCGAGGCGTGTATGCAAAGGAGCATGGAGCTCTTCGCATTCGACTGCGCTCAGATCGTATTGAGTATCAAAGCAAACAAAACGGTTATCATACATCAACCGATGTTTACCACTGAATAAAATGACCGTCACACTAGTGTCAACGACACGCGACTCAATAATTGGACAAAATTTCCTCGAACTTGGTCCACAACCTCTCATCCAAGGACCAAACTGAGCAACAACTACGGGTGCTGTGGCAGGAAGCTTGTTTTAACACCACCGATGCCTACGCTATCATCTTTATTGCAGCCCTGTTATTCATGGTTGTGAGAACTGAAATAACTGAGGGCGAGAAACACTCCATCCAACAACGTGTAACATCTTTGCTGATGGAACACAGTCCAACCCAATGTGTTTCGAAGAGTGAGTCAAAAGCCATGAAGGAACTAAGGACGGATGAACAAATTATCATTCTACCCGCTGATAAGGGGTGATCAAACGTCGTAATGAATCGATAAGACTTCAATGAGAAAGCCAAGGCTCTACTTGATGATACAGAATTTAACAGAACAGCACAGGACGCATAAGCCAAAGTGGTAGCAAGTCGGTTGAATAAATTACTCGGAGAATTCAAACTCCAAAATGTGATTACGGAGAACGAACGGGGCCAAACAAAACCAACGGATACAGCTCTAGCTCGCTTCTATGGTCTGTCAAATGTCCATAAACCAAATGTGGCCAATAGTAACCCGGAATGGCAGCCCCAACTATAATCTTGCAAAATGGATGTACTTGAAACTGAAATTCCTCCAAAACAATCCGCCTGCCTCAGTCCGTTCAGCCTCCCAATTCCTGGCAGACCTCCCAGGTTGGAGGATTCAGTCGGACGAAGTGATGGTCTCTTTTGACGTGACGTCCTTATTCACATCCAGCCCGCCGAGTTTAGCACAAGAAGACTTGCGCAGGAAACTTGAGGAGTCATATGACGAAACACAGAGTTCTCTCGAAATTTTAAACCTTATGAAGCTGTTCGAATTTTGTCAAAAGACCTACTTCACCTTTGCTGGATAAACCTATGAGCAGATCAAGAGAACTACGATGGGCTCACCAATCTCCGGTTTAGTGGCAGAATTGGTCCTACAAGAGCTGGAGAAGATCGCTTTCACCCAACAACAGCCTATCTTTTGGCGCCGTTACGTAGATGACACATTTGTTATCATGAAGAAGAACATGCTGCAGCATTTCCATGATCACCGTAACTTGATCATCCCAGATATACTATTCACGAGGGAAGAAGAGAAAGAGCACCGGCTCCCCTTCCTTGATATTCTCGTCAGGCAACGTCACAACGGCGAAATAGAAACGGCTGTCTACAGGAAAGTGACGATCACCACACAGCTTAATTTTCCCAGCAACAATCCAGTGGCTAACAAACGAAGCTGTGTGAGAACATTGTTCAAACGCATCCAGACTCATTGCAGCAACCCAGCGGCAGAGCACATGAGGCCCGTTACCTCCGTGACCAGTTTATGCGGAATGGCTATCCACAGGCATTCAAAAACCGATGCGTACGTATTCGCCCCCGGAGGACACAACCAGAACCAACCCCTACGGTTGGGCATGCGATGCCATACATCAAGGACGTGTCGTAAGCGACTAAGCGCATTCTTGCGGGACTTGGTGTCGGGATTGCACACCGACCCAAAGCTACCATGCACAGTAAGGTCATGAGAATTAAGGACAAATTAAACCCCAATGATCAGTTGGGGTAGTGCATCGCATCCCGTGCCAAAACTGTTTCTGTAACTACACAGGACAGACTGGACGTATGCTTGGATCGCGCATACACGAGCATAAGCATGCTGTGAGACGGGGTGATGGTTTATCGCAAGTGGCTGCCCACACCTACGAAACGGGTAACGAGTTTAACTTTGCGACCACGACGATAATCGCCCAAGCCAGATGCAAGAAAAGCCGAGAATCGATTGAAGCCTGGGCCTCCGATGAGAACTCGATCAACCGATTTATCGATCTGGCGTTGGTATACAGGGCCGTGCGTAGTCACCT